>VZRV01007598.1:1949048-2168362 GCA_013398115.1 Falcunculus frontatus
GGGCGGGGGGGCGCGGGGCGGGGCCTCCGCCGGCTCCGCCCTCAGGGCGGGGCGGGGGTGGGAGCGGGGCCGCCGCCTCCGCGCTCCCGGGACACCGGCGGGACATCAGCGGGACACCGGGATGCGCGGGAACGCACAGCGGCCCCTTCCTGCCCTGCCGCCACTGCTCCGCCGGGCCCGGCGCCAGAGGAGGGAGAGGGGGAAGCGGCGGTGGCGGGTAGGTGGGCTGCCCGCCTGGAAAGCGAGCAGGGTCTGAAAGGGTTGAGGAAGGAAGGGCAGCATCTGCAAGGCGAAAAAAGACCCAAAGAAAATTATTATTAATTGAAACCCCACCCCAGTTTATATCCAAACCGGTTGTTTCGAGGGAATTGCCAGACGCTTTCTAGCAGAAATAGCAGTCCTTTCTCCACTTTACCCAGAGTACGTGATTTCCATCATCCCTCTGAGGTAGAGCTCTAACTAATTATCTCCTCAAAATGCCGCCAGGCGAGCAGGGCCCGGTATGCTGGTGAATCCCTCTTCCCCTCTCAGCTCCACCAACACTTGCGGAAGGGGTCCCTGGCCCAGTCCACGACAGGGATCCTTAATTTTAGCGGGGTATCCGAGTAGGTCTTTGTATTTCTGTAATTTGGTAAGTTTCATCTTAAATGAAAAGACAAGTTTCTCATGATTTTGTAAAATCATCCAGTAAATCCGTTGGGTTTTGGGGCTATGATACCTTGTACTATCTATCCTTACTCTTCCTATATTTCCTTTCTCCCTGCATTGACCAGGTGCTGTCCATGTTGTCTAACAATAGACAGTCTATCCATCCATTCTTGTGTCATCTTGCTCTGAAAAATACAGTCACACACAAAAATAAAGTAACGTTTATCATTTATAGCAGAGGGAAACTGTCTGAAACCCTCCAACCTAGAATAGAGCCTGGCAAGGAATGGGATGTGCTGAAGCTTTCAGCTTTCACCATACAGTGGGACTGCGCTGGAATCAATAGAGAGAAAGATTTTCTCCACCACCTTAACTCCCAGAGGCACCAGTCATTTCCAGCACACGCCAGTGTGTGAGAGGTACCACACAATGGCCAGGCCATAATAATTTCGAACCTTAAAACTATTCCTTGCACTGTCCATTTCAGTGGTGTGACGAGAGAGAGTGCTGCACTTTCTTTGCAAGACCTCAGCTGTTAGACCGGCCAATTAACAACTGCAACAACAAATGACATAAACTAATAAAAAAATCTAGCAAGCTGTAGGCAGGAACTAAATTACTTGTGACAATTTAGGCTAAGTGTTCTGTTACAAGAAATAAAGTCAACTTTGCCATTGAAACAATGGATGGTTGCAGAAATGATGGAAAATACATTTTCCAAATGAAAGCATTAACAAGTGAAAAAAATCCCTCTCAACTACATTTAGTTAAAGCTGGCAGAATCCCAAGGGAATCAACTGCAAGAACTCACTGCTTGGAGTAGGCAGGGAGAGAGAGAATACTACACCAAAGAGTCTAATAGTGAGTTGTTTTGCGGTGGGGGGAGTGGGGAAGAGAAAAAAGGGGAAGAGGAAGACAGGTTTTTTTCCCTCACAAAATGTGGAAATATGGGGGGGGGGGGGGGTTGGGTGTGTATATACATTCCAGTAACAATTAGTTGTTTTCATAAGCTGCAACAGAGAAGTTGGCAGTTCTTTTGTACATCAGCAGCATGGAGCATGAAATGCATATGTCCAATGCTCATTACTCAGCCTGTCTTGTGTCAAGCTTATACAGGGTTGAAAGTCACTGATATTTGTTTGTTCGTTATAAACAAAATAGTATTTTCCCAAACTGAGGCAGAAATTATTATGAGACAGTCCATTACAAAAATAGGTAATGGGGCATCTAGCAAGAAGATGCAGTGGGAACATCAGATCACAGCTGAACTGGGGCTTGCCCCACTCTAAGCGTCCAGGTACATTAATCAAACCTTTCTCTTTCGCGACCTGTGCTGTAGGCAATTCATGGTCTGCCTGGTCATTGCTCAAGCACCCTGCTCTTCAGCACTTCCAGCACAACTGTTTCAAACTTTGTTAAGCCATTCCTGACCTTTCAGACAGATAGGATAATATACTTACACGAATATGTTTTGTGCACAAGAAACTTAGTTTATTTTGCTAAGTTTAATACCAAGTTAAATATTTGACCCTTTTACCTACAGTTGCTAAAACAGGGATTTACCACAGGAAAGTGAGACCACCTCTCACTGTGCTATCAGCAGAATTTACTGCAATGCTTAAGCACTGGGATCATGTGAGTGAGCGGTACCGTCCCTTCCCCCCTCTTGCAGGCTCCCCACACCACATCTCTGTCTGAGCCCATTGCTGAAGTAGCTCTTCTCTCCTCCTATAGCAGCTAATTTTGAATCATTTTTTAACACCTTTCCAAAATCAAAAAACAACTAGTTAGGAAATTAGGTTTTTGTACTGAGATTCAGAAATGAACTGGTTTTTCCTATGTATCTGAAACAAGAAGTAGGCAGATCTATCTAATGGTAAATTCTGTGTGTAACTCTTACCGTGGTGCAAATCAAAGCTCAGTCACTAGTGAGGCACAGGCCTTGCTTCTTTCCCTGAAGGTTTTAGAGATTACCCACGTTTTTGCCATAAAAGGCATGAGTTCATGTTTTTTAAACCTTCATCAGACTTTATATTTTTCTCTGCTGGAAAATGAAATTTTAAATAGGATTGGGGAATTATTCTAAACATATTGTACAGAAAAGCTATTTCTACAAAGTACAATCAATTTCATCAGCTTGCTACTGACAATTCTGATGCTGAAATTTCCTGAGAATGCTCTTTAGAAAAGGTGAGAGGATGAGTCCAGTTAAAATGCACAACAACTGGCCTAATTATTTCTGAAATTGAGTTTTAAAGTCATCTTCCACAGTGGAAGAAAGTAGTATTGGCAGTTTTAAAGAAACTTTTCCATTGAACATTCAACTGGCAATTTATTTTTCGTTCTTTTAGGAGGTCTGCCAGTCCTATTGGGAGGGTGACAAAAACAGAAGTAGCATTCATTGGCCAAGGACAGTCCTTGCAAGCTCCTAGTCTGAGGTTGCAACCACAGCTTCTCCTACAAAAACAATTAGAATTTAAATTAATAACATGACAAGGAAATACAGAAATTCAGCTTATTTCACAAGAAATTTCACATGCTGTACTTCTCCCATTCCATGTGGACGTTACCAGCTGTGTGCAGTTACGAAAAGCTATTGTGCGCTGATGTTTTTCTTTGCAATCTGCAGAACACAAACAGCTCCTGTTATTAATGTTGAGACTCCCTCCTTTTCCAGGTTGCTGCCGTCCTTTCTTCAAGATAGCACCAGCTTTTTCACTTCCTAACAGCTCATCTATTTAGGAGTAGAGCGCAAACATGACATTTGAGATAAGGATGTGATTAAGAGGTGTCTTAGTGGTTCATGAGTTCTAGCAGCTTCACAAGATTTGGATAAAGCCTTTGCTGAAGGAAAATGCATTGAGATTTTGAGGACAGCCAGCCTACCCAGGCTTTTCAATTCTAAAAGCATAGGGACCTGTGTTCCAGTGGAGCATTATTGTAGTCTATGTATTAAAATGTCATACAGAAATAGCATGTTTTTGAGACTTGGTAAGATTTGTTTTTAATGCAATAAAAAACCACACTTGTTTATATTGATCACGAGCATCTTAGGAGAATGTTTACACTTGAAGGAAAATATCTTTGTCTACCCAAAGCAATTCTGAAGGTTTTTTTCAATAATTGTTTTAAAACTGGGAAAGACAGTCATATTAATCAATCATTTGAGTAAGTAGGGAAAAGTGCATCTTTGACACATCTTTCAGTGCTCTGAAAAAGAGAATTAAAAGTGTGTGAATAAAAGCTCATATGTTCATATGACATACAGGTGAGTCAGTATCTACTAGGGAGATAAATTTAGTATTACTTAATGCTACCATAAACCTTTTTTATTAAAAAATTTTGTGATAATTCAGTGACATAAAATATAAAAAGCCAAGACCATTTGAGGCTTCAAAATACTTCAGGAGAAACACAGATTATGTTTCTTTCCAAATCCACTGTTTCCCATGCTTTGTGGGAAATGGAGTAGAAAGTAATGATAAAAATTTATTTCCAATTTTCTTAAGATTTACGTAATACTGGTATATAGTTGCTGCATGTCTCTAGGGTCTTGATCAGCAAGACACCTTTAGTCTCTTGCTAAAGTCCATCTTTATTCGAATACCTTTCAATCACTTGGTTAAACTTTATGCTGTGTTGAAACCTGAGACAAAGAAAGGGTTTAAATGTTTCCGGACAGGTATAACTTGCTGAGTTGAGACAGGAAACCTACCTTGAGGTCCAAACAAATGACTTCCCTGTTCCAGATACAAATCAGGCATGAATGTTTTCATAGTAAAAACCTTTGCAGAATGTCTTACAGCTCCTTCTTTTTCTAGCTACTGATTTTAACCTCTTCTGTCTCAGTGACTTCAGCTAAATCCCTTTCTTTTACACATTTTGTAAATGTGAGAGTGAGAGTGCAAACTGCAATATGCTTAATCTTATTACATATGTTAACACACAAGGTGCAATAATTATATTGTGTTTAAATTTCCCTAAATGTGCAGGAGGCTGTTGTTAGGTGGCTAGTATATTTTTAAAAATAACCTGAAGTACTCTCTAAACCTAAATGTTTCATGGTATTAGATTTCTCCGTCTTCTTCTGGCCTTCTGCCCCACTGCTGTAATTACCTTAACTTATCACCCAATAATAAAGCTCTCTGAACAAATCCTGTGCCTGCTATTAAGGAAAATTAAAGCTTAGTACAAATTCTCTGCATTCTTTCTTCAACTGCGGTACTTGACAGCTTGCATGGTACAAATGAAACACACAAAGCCCTTAAGCCATCCCACATTGAAAAAAAGGCAACTCAGAGCTTTCTAATGCTGATAGGTATCAGAGTCGATTTTGAAGAAGAGGGGTACTGGATCCCCCTTTTCAGTGGAAAACTCACTGGTGTAACAAAACAGAATCAGTCATGTGAGCTTATATACGCACTGTACCAGTTTGTTTCCTTCTGGGTCTCATGCAAGCCCTTGTAAGGAGAAGGCAGCTCTGATTCCAGGTCCACTGTGTCCTAGGACTGTCTGAGATTGCCAGCAGAAGTGAAAATTGTGGAAATACATTTCACTATATAACCAGTTGTCCTCTAGCTACTGCATGAGAATCCTAAAGTTCTACTTGTGTGACTTTTGAGTTCCAAATTGGGCTATGTTTCAGTCATAATCTCTCATGGTTTCACTTTTTCTCTGGGAAAAGATCACTTGTGTGCAGCCACAGTTAAAAACGTTTCAGCATCATAGAACAAAATATTAAGAAATACCAAACTTCCAAATCATCAGCGCACTAGCATTAAGAAAGGTCATCTCTTTGCCAAGGTAAAATTCTCAATGCAACTAGGAAAACCAATACAGAAAAGAAGGTGGTCATTTGTGAAAACCATCAGTTACCACTGCAGCTGTTTTCAGCTACTACAATGTCACATAGAGGTAGAAGAGGAAATTGTGGGAAGTTTGTTAGGAGATGCATGACTTAAATATTTAAAGGAATGCATTAGTGTCCAAAAATTTTAGTGTTCACTTGTTGGCACTTTTTTCATCTCAAGATCTTCTGATACGTAACAAAATACCTTAAAACTCCACAAAACTCTGTTCTTCCTTCAGGAGGGCATCCTGTGCAAAATACACACAGCCCTCTAGATCATAACCCAGAAACTATAACCCCAGCTAAGCCAAACACAAATTTGTACTTAGATTTAGGCATAGGAAAGTTTTGTTGGCTTTATTCAACTCGCTTTAAATTAAGCATATGTTTTAACACTTTACTGGATTAGAGCCCATGTCAGCAAAATAAATTTCTTGGGAAGAAGTAATAAAAATGTAGCTTGCAGTGAGGGACAGCAGAGCCATTCACAGTTACAGAAGCTTTAAAACACTAGCCGGTATTTATATACTTAGAAAAGAAATCAGGCGTCAAACAAAACATTTTAGATAGCAAACTAATTAGTCTGCTACAGAAGCACTTTTTTTAAAATTTTCATTTGAAGAAAAACATTTTTGTGCATCCTTGCATCCCCAAAAGCAAATTAATTTGCATATCAAGGAAAAACATTTTTTGCAAGCTCAAGTTTCAAAAGCAATTTTCCTACTGTTTAGTAACAGCCTGGCTGTTCCAGATATACCATTGCATTCCCTGGAGGAGAGGACAGACAGGAGGCCAAGCTTTTTAAACACAGTTTCATTACACACATGCACCTGAATTTGCTCATTCAAGTGTACCTAATTGCATATATGCTATAAATGTCAGCTGACTAATTCTCTTGTATGCATTGTGCACTGATGTGTATTTATTTCTAATGCTGAGAATCTCTCTGAATATTTGATGTTGTAGGTCTGTCCTTTAGAGAGAACTTACATCATTCGCAAAACCAGAAGGAATACAATTCTACCAGACTATGTCCGTGTTAATTTTAATTTTTCCAGCAAAACCTTTCTTTTGCTAACAACAGTGGGGCAAAGTATGAATTCTAGTGTAACTATGGCATTTAAAGCACAGGGCTATCTGTCATCGTTCAGAACTGCTCTATCTTGTGTGAAGGGCCACACACCCTTCAGGAAACACAGACAAGGGAGGGGCAGTGCTGGAGTTGCCTTCTATGCAACGAGGCAACACTTGGATTGAATCGAGCTCTTGTCTTGGGTGGACGATGAGCAAGTCACGAGTTTATGGGTTAGGTTTAAAGAGCAGACTGGCGAGGGTGACCCTATGTGGGTGTTTGCTGCAGGCCATCTGATCATGGGGAGGAAGTAGATGAGGCCTTTTACAGACAACTGGAAGCAGCCACAAAGTCACAGGCATTGGTTCTTATGGGGGACTTCAACCACCCTGACATCTGCTGGAGGAACAACATGGCCAAGCACAAACAGTTCAGAAGGTTTCTGGAAAGTGTTGGCCACAACTTCCTGACAGGTGGTGGGGGAAAAAATGAGTTATAGTGAGCTGTTTGACCATGTCCTAACAAACAGGGAAGGCTTTGTTGCAGATGTGAGGGTTGGGGGCAGCCTTGGCTACAGCGGCCATGAGATTCAGTGTCTTGCATGGAGGAAGAAAGGCAGCAAGAAAGAATGAACTGTGCACTTCAGGAGAGCTAACTTTTAGCAACCTTCTTGGAAGAATCCCATGGGAACTGACCCTGCAGGGAATTTGGTTCCAAGACAGCTAGTCAATATTCAAGCACCACTTCCTCCAAGCTCAGGAGCAGTGTATCCCTAAGAGCAAGGATCATAGAATCGTACAAGTTGGAAAAGACCTCGTGCATCATTGAGTCCAACTGTTAACTACCACTCACAAGTCCAGCATTCAGCATTGTCCGTAAGCACCAGATCTACACTTTTTTTGAATTTCAAGGGACTGTGATTCTGTCACTTCCCTGGGAAGCCTGTTCCAATCCTTGACCACCCTTTCACTGAAGAAATTTTTCCTATTTATCCAGTTTAAACCTCCACTGGTGCAACTTGAGGCCATTTCCTCTTATCCTATCACTTGTTACCTGGGAGATCAACCCCCACCTGTCTACAGCTTCATTTAAGGTAGTTCATAAAGTGTGATAAATCTCCTTTTTCTCCAGACTAAACAACCCCAGCTCCCTCAACTGCTCCTCATAGGACTTGCGCGCCAGATCCTTCACCAGTTTTATTTGCAGAAACTGATGCATGGGAAGTTCCACCTGAACATGAGGAAGAACTTCTTTACTATGCAGGTGACTGAGCACTGGAACAGGTTACTCAGAGAGGTGGTGAAGACTCCCTCCTGGTGATATTCAAGAACCATCTGGACACAATCCTGTGCCATGTGCTCTAGGATGACCCTGTTTGAGCAGGGAGGTTGGACCAGATGACCGCCTGTGGTCCCTTCCAACCTGACCCACTCTATGATTTTATGATTCTGTATTTTGAGGCACCAATGGTCACAGCAGGACTCTGCATTAACACTTCGGTGCTTCCCAGCAGCAGTGGCACTGTACCAGGAACCCTCTCACTAATATCCTTATACAGAAAACGTGTTAGACTTCCACAACGATTGTCATCTACTCCTTTTGCATTGCTTCACACGTGAATCACCAGGCAATGCACATGCATTGTATTTTCAGCCTTTTCAAAGGGAAAAACCTCCATTCAGAAGACATCATCATTTGTTTTCAAATTAGGTCTTTTACTGATCTTTAGTAGCTCTGTCCTTAGAGCCAGTCTTCCAAAGGTGCAAGGTTGCTGAGTGCACAGCCTGCAGGTGTTTGTGCTCATTCTGCATTCCCAGCTACAGCCCCAGAGCCCATTGAACAATTTCAGACAGACACATTTCTAGTTCGGGATTTTTTCAGAAAATAAGTGTCTGGGCTGACACTAGTGTCCTTACAAGAGGGAAGAAAAAAGATGGATCTTATCTCACCCTTTTGATACATGAGGGAATTCACTGGAAACACCAGCCTTGTGACACAGCTAAAACAGGTTTCATTACTCCACTGTTAATAAATTCCTGATTTGACAGTGTTTCAGAGCTCAGAATCCACAGTCCTCTTTTCATATCTTATTTGCATGGCCCACTGCTCAGTGAAGACCTGGTCATGGTCCCAATGCCCTACATAACAAACAAACAAACATTAAACAGTAAATTTATTGACTGCATGAAACTTATGAGATCACAGATGGTAAGAAAAATGGCTCCAAAGGAATGATTTCTCCAGTAATCCTTACAGACAGTTATGGGACTCTAATTAGTAGGGTTTGTTTAAAAAAAAAAAAAAAAAAATCCAGTCTCATTCTTACCTCTTATGTCAGAGGTTGCCTTTTCTTCAAAATTCACCTCTTCACCAACTCTTCTGAGGTCCTGTGTTGATTTCTCCGGTGTTGTATACAGTCAGGTTAAAGTTTTTAGTAATTTTTAAAACTGCACACTTCCAGTAAACCCCAGTGCCACCTGTTCAGCTGGACGTAAGCACTGTGCAATCCATAATATCGTGGATAATAATGACACATACGAGTCACATCTCAGTTCCACTGTATGGCTGTCACCTGCTACTGATGGGCAGAAGACTTGAATGCAGATTGGAATCGTGCAGGTTTTTTGTTGAGACAGCACTGGAAAGAAACCTTAGCACTCACCTGCACATTGACTGAGAGTGTGGGAGAAAGGAAGGTTTGGTTTATTGGCAACAGCAGCAGTGTTGGGGCTAAGTCAAACTGGGCAGCCAAGCTGAGATGTGCTGACCTGTAAGAGAAACCAGCCCCAGGGACTGGGCTGAGGTACAACATGGCCAGAATCACAGTTCAGGTTCACCAACAGTTAACTCAGTGCTGTGAGTTTAGAAGAGCTGTAGTAATGGAACCATAAAAACTCCCACCGGTTGAGATCTCAGTTTGGGAGCTTCCTAATGCATTACATATTTTAAAGTTTAATCATCAGCCCTTCTCCAAGCAAAACTCCTACTCATTTCAGTTAATCTTTGTCAGAATCTGTCCCAGTAGTAGGCAATGCTCTGCAGTTAAAGCAAAAATAAGTTTCTAATCACAGAAATGAAGTTCTGAAATAGTCTTCCAACAGTAGTGGTGAGTGAAAACTAGTTTAAAAATGTAATAAAATGTAATAAACATGTATTATTGCAGCTTCATGGAACTATGTGCAATGAACCATAGAGGTCTCATCTGGTTCAATTTCCTAACTACCAAAATTCATTACCTAGTAGTAATCCAAAATTTGTACATGCATTGAACTGTTATTGATTAAAATAATTGTTACTAAATATTTATTTTAGTGAGACCATCATCCTCAGGAAAAAAAAGGAGAAGGTTTAAACCAATGTTAGCAACTTTTTTTATAAGTCATTTTTCAGCTTGCTTATAAATACTTGATGCCCAACAGCATAAACAGACTTTGTTTCTAATTTAGAAAGTTTCAGTTTAATTTTTAGGAGTAGTATTTCCATCCAGAAATCTTGCTACAGTACTATGCACAAACTTTTGTTCTGAATAAGGAAGGTCTACAAAGGCAATGCATGTATTAAATTGCCAAAGAACCTGTGCATTTTTCAGGCAATAAATATTCAAGTAATCAGTGTGTTTCAAGTATGATTAGTACTCATAGGAACTTTTGGATTTTACAAATCAGTATTTTTATATCTAAACTAGCTTTTATCCATCAGCTTATGTAGGAGAGAAGAAACTCCAGAATAAAATATAAGACAGGACTCAGAAAAGAAAGCAGGTTTTACTTATTATTTTGATTATGATTATCCTAGCCCTGAAAAAAAAACCAGAAGAAGATCACAACAAAATAAAAACACGCATGAAAACAGTTAAGAGATGGTGTTAGGATGATGCAGCTGAGACACATAAGGTACTTGTATAAAGAACAAGTAACACATGTGCTGCCCAAGAGTTGAGTATTAAAGTGTCTAAGTCAAGATGTCCTAACTAATTGGTTTCCTTTTGGTTGTTCACCTGTGATAAAACATTAATTTATCCATCTTTTGGTTTAAGAATGTGTAAGTCATTAATTTTGAGTTGTGATTTCATCTAATTTAATCTACAGCTTTTCTCATACCTGCAGCATAAGTAAATTCGTAGTTTGCAGCTTAGACAATGCAGCTTCAAAAAAAGAATTACGTAAACCACATGGCCGTGTAACTGGGCAATTTAACTACAAGTGCTCTCTGTTTCTTTGAGGCATGAAAAATTATAAAAGAAAATTATATATATGTAGTCACCCTTAAGCAATGTAGTGATGAAAAAACAATACCTGGTATAATTTCAGAGTGGAATCAAATAGAAACATTATAAAAGGGAGGAGAAAAAATTGTAGCACAGTGTGTAATTTTTTGCTGAAATGAAAGAACATGCAATCATCAATGATGCAATAAAATAATAGTGTACAGTGTTAAAATACCATGCATTGCAATAAAGGAGTTGGCTTTTAGATAGTACACCTACGTTTCCTGTAAGGTGTTTTGTATTGCAGTTGTCTCTCTTAGATTAAGAACTCCTTCATGGTTATCTTGTGAGAAACAGTACCTTTTGTTCGTATGGATTTGTAACAATTCCTAGAGAAACAGTAAAAAGTGGACAATTTTGAAACGGCAATAATTTGATAAAACTTTTAAGAAAAAAATTTGTGTGTTACATTGGAAAGTACTTTTAGGAGTATTGTGGTGGCACAACTTCTAGGTACTGAAATTAGGCTGAAAATAGCTATTGAAATATAGTAGAGTTGCAGTATATCAGTTTACATCGTCTTCAGATAATCCAGTGCCTTGCCTCTAAATATGCAGATCAGATAATCACTGTGTTCAAATGTACTCTTAAAACACTTTGCTGAGCAGAGCTCCAGTGTCACTGTAATGTAGCTAGCAGAGATACCTTCTGTTCTGGTTACCTGGCTAATTATTAAGTTCATACAACTTGTAAGATTTATACTTAAAGGAAAATATCAGTAGTTAAAAAAAAACAACCAAACACCATCTTGTTTAAGAAACTAGTTATGTATATTAATAAGCCTTATTACTGTGTTTTTTAAACAAATAATAAACTTTCTACACTCCATGAAATTCGGCAGTGCTGTGAGCATTTATTCCTTGTTTAGTGCTAGGTAAGAGAGCATTTCAGATGTAAATCTGAAGGCTCTTGTTCCTTGACCTTGTGGAGCTGACTAGTGTAGATTGTAGTGAGGTCTTGTGTTCATGGCATAACTTCAGGTATTATTGGGCAAAATTGTTCAGAACATCATCCTGGCTGCAATGCTATGCCAGATCATGCTGTGCAAGCAGGAACTCTTCCATCTGCCTTATAATAACCCATGCAGAAGTTGAGGCAGGAACACAAAGCTGCAGGAAGTATCAAGCAGCAGTTTGTGGTGCACAGCTACAACCACAGCTGGCTCTGCAGCCCATCTCAAAATAGAGCCCTCATTAATCAAGATAATTTTATGAGTAGAGTTCTTTCCTGTCTCTACTCAACACGTGGTACCTGGACTATGATGGCAACAGGTGCTTTAAAGATACCCCACTTAAGAGTGATCAACAGATACTGAAAGCAGTACCATGTGTCTTTTAATCACATTGCATAATGCACAGCAGTTACGTGCATGTGATCTAAAGCAAGTACTGTTTATATTCCTTCCCTAGCAAGCTAAAGGGGGCATTGTCGTAGCTTTATGGTAAAAACAGAATAAGAAGTAAGCAAGAGCTTTCTGTCAGGTGTAATGCCTGAAATACTGTTAATAAAGTAATTTATTGAGGATTGAAATTCCTAATATTTTAGTTCTGTGGGAAGATGTCTACCTTTAAAGTATTTACTTATTCCTGTGGTAAGAAAAATAAGTGCCATCCACCTAACTTGGAGACAGTAGAAATGCCTTAATGAAAAGGCAAGTACGTAGGACAGCACAGCAACAAACTGATTTGTTACAAGCAGATCTACACGTAGAAAAACCTCTCCAAAACCACAAACAGCAGCAGAATTATCCTGGGCAAAGGCTGGGTCCTTCCCCCTGCTGCAAAACAGGTTCCTTGGAATGCATGAAGAAAACCTGGTCTGAATGTAAGCACACTGGGAGCATGGAGCCATTGGCTTTTGGCATGCATACAACACAAAACAACCTGAAAACACAGAACTCCCTCACCTCACCAAGAGCAAAAACTGGGAAGTAGGTCAAATGCAACAGTGCATTATTTCAAAATACATAACAGTTCCATTAAATGAGCATTTTTTCTCTTCCATGATACTCCCAATGTAACATTTCTCCCTTCTACTAGAAAAAAAATTACAACTATTACTAGAATTTCTTCAGTTTCCAATTTGTGGAAAACAAAAGAAATTAAATATTCTACTCATGTTTACTGACTTATTTCTACCAGGGTATTCTCCCTAATAAGTTCCACTCTTCCACTAAGTTCCACAAAATTGAGATTGACATTTATGGACAAACAACTGTCCTTGTTATTTGTGCTTCTGTATTTCCCTTTAAAACTCAAAACCTCTGCCTTTTAATTGTGTGGAGGTTTTTTTTCTTATTAACAGCTTATTTAAAACATTTCTACTAAGGGCCAGTTCTTGCTCATCACTCACATTAGTTGGTTTCAGTTCTTTGTTTCTAAAGTGCCTGACTGATCGGTGTTCTCATCTTCATGAAATGATCCTTTTCTAAAACAGGAAGAACTTCAGAGTAAGCAGTGTCATATTAGGCTTTACAAAGAAGAGTAAAGTCAGCAAGATACAGAAAGTAATCTTGCCCTGCTCAGCACTGGCTTAAGTGAACCCTTCTAGACAGTGAGTGCAACAAAAGCATTGCAATAGCTGGGGTAGTTTACACAGTTCCACCTTTGGAGATAGCTACAAAGAGCTTAGTGTACCAACATGTGTCAGGAATGCTGTAGGGTATAGTTCATCCCTCAGGGAATAGATTAAATTGCTTCTCTAAGTCCCTCTCCAGGCCTATTTCTATTACATGTGATTCTGGTTATACAATAAAAATGTGTACTTTAAATGCAAACATTTTTATCAGTTTATTATAATTTTTATCCTTGTGATCAACTCCTTTGTCTATTTAAAACACTACCATATTAGATATATGCAAAAAATGCTGTCCAATGTAAACAGAAAAAAGATCTGCATTCTTACAGAGTCCTATGGTTCACAAAAGGTTATACCTCTCTTCTCTACATCTTCCTTCAGAGTAACAGGTGATAAAGGAACAAGTAGTTTCATTTTATGTTATTTTTCATAACATTCATTTTTTAATGTTATTTGGTATTAGAAATGATCGTCTCAGGCATTATCAGTAAGAAGACTGGTTGACAAGTATTCCAGTTCCTGTATTCCAGTTTATAAAAAAGGATTGGAAAGGATCACCTGGTTCGTCAAGACTGTGTCCCTGTTATCAGAGTCAGCCTTGCAGTCTAAAATTTATCAAACTTCAATTTGTTTGCAAAGTTCTGTCTTAAAATGCTACTTCCATAATACTGACTGGGCAGCTGTTCCACTCTCCTCCAATGTTTCAAAATTGCTGATGTTTTCAAAGTATATTTATTTAGGGCAGTTTGTACTACTGCACTCTTGTGCCAGCACTGACTTTCATGTTAAATATCAACTTTCTGTCCACCAGAGAGGGAGATAGCAATCCTAACCTCTCTTTGGTTTTAGGTTAAATTTTGTTGCCTCTTCTTTAGCCAGTTCATTAGCCACCTTTCATTTTTTCCTACTAATTTTCACCTTTAATACATTAACTTTTCTTTTCCTTGATGTGTTCTTCAACATCCAAAGCAGTTGGGTCTAATGCTTTCTTTATCAGCAAGATCTATACCATTGGTAAAGACATACCTCATCACTATAATATAATCTATTCCTAAAGTATATGTTGGATCTTATTTAAAATTTTTCTCAATATCTTTGGTTATATTTCCTTCAATATTTACAAGTCTTGCAGAGGGTTGAGATATGATCAATGGATCCAACTGCTTACATTGTAGTCTTGCTTCATCCTAATCATAGGCACATACTTGCTATTTATGTCCTTTCCTTACTATCTGACCGAGTCAGAGCCTCTCAAAATCTTTACTTCTGGATTCCATTTCACATGCTAATTCTTAAAATATAGTGATTATTTTAATGTATTATCTCTGCCCCACCCTTCAAATGAGCATATTCCTGTCTTTCAACTTTGCTGCTATCTTAGGTGTTCTCATTTTCATTTCTCAATGTTAAACACCCTTCTCCTTCAATTGTGTATTTCTCAGTAGCTCCGAGGCAATACAATTTTTTACCTCTACTTTTACTCCCTTTACTTGTTTCCACGTGCTCTCTCTCCTCAAATTGTTGGTTATTGGCACTTGTTTAAACCAGTGGGCACCAGCTGGTTTAAGTAGTACACTACTTTGTGTAGTAGCCTACAGCACTCACCAGGAAGGAACCAACTAGGATGTGGAGTCCTCCTCAACCCTCAGGGAGGGTCCAAGTCATTGCTACATGCATGCTCTGATGACCCATGCCACTACAGGAAATTCTTATGTAGAGCCTCCTGCATCCCACCTGGTTCCTGAGTTACTGCATAGTTCAAATAAAAAAACCCTCTTCTTCTTGGCACCCAAAGTGGAAGGAGGAAGAAAGAGCTTGTTTAGAACCCAGCGTCAGAGGCTTTGGCAGAGGTGATGCCTGAGGTCTAGTCCCCAGGCTGGTAATGCGTTTCACTTTGAGGGAGAGCAGTACACAGCACTGGCTGGCTGTACCAGCTCTTTGAGTATCAGATACACAGAGGTGGATTTTCCAAGATGAGATTCACAACAAAACCCTGAATGAATGGTAAATCACAATCCCATTCACAGTTCAGTGCCAACTGATGGTAGGGGAGAGAGAAACCTGCCGCTGTGGTGCAAATTAGCCTGCCTTCAGATAAAGAGGCAGGTGAAGCTTACCAAATTACTTCTTTAGCAACAATTTGCTGATAAAACCAATTCAACAGAACTTAAAGAGAAGCTTTGTGGCTGTGGACTACATGACTTTTCTAACCACTTCAAACTCCCTAACCTCTGCAGCTTGCCTGTCTCCAAAGGAATAGTATCACTCTAGCAGAGTTTATGTAACTGCTACTCAATATTGCATTAAGCTTCCTCCATCTGACATGTAAAACTTCCACCTGCTCAGTCACCCAAGTCCTGACTTGAACTAATGACTTTTGATACTACCGGGCTATATTTGCTCCCAGCAGGCTGATAACAAAGTGGATCGCCTGATGCAATTTATGCTATAGTCTGAGATAATAATTATTTTATACTAGCTGTTATTACTTAGCAGCAGCATCAGTTTAAGTTTGTTGCTCTCTAGAGAAGAAGGAAAATTCAAATGCAGTGAGAAATCCATGTGCTGTGGTGTTTTAAAATGCCAGAGAGCCACCACTGTATCATTAGCTATAATTTTAAGCTTTGACAATGCTGTCAATGAGCCTTGGTATTTTGTCATCGCTGTACTATTTGAAAAAAAATCTGTTCTTCTCCATTGGCTGCTTCTTTCATCTCTGTGGTTGGCAGCCTTGTTATTTGTTTTTCTCTCTGATGGAAATTCTGGGACTACTGGTAGAAAGAAAAGTATTGCTATGAAAAATACACATTCTCCCTCCTTAAATACATCTCTCTCTCTGTTTAAAAATTAAGACTTTACAACATAAATGAACACTGCTTCCTCCCCCTCCCAATTTGTTCCAAAGGCAACAGGAGCTTTTAAGATCAGTTTCTCCCTAGACTTACCACAGATACATCTTTGAGTCACTGTGAAAAGTTTCTGTCCACTCCCTTCTTTTTTGCACAGAGATGTCTTCACACATCTCCTGTTATCAGGCAGTGCTGAGAGTAGAGCAACTGTGGATTCTCTAAATGCCAGCAAAGATGATCAAGTTTGCATCAATAAAGTAGAGGAATAAACAAAACATTGTAGCATGCTTTAAAGATTCAATCCTGCTCTGCATTTGAGCATTTTCTCTGCCTGATCCACACAAAACAAGTATAAAATAGGTCAGCAAGTACAAAGTAAGTCTGTGTATTCCACTGGAGCAGAATAAAGCAGCTCACAGGCTTTCTGTTTAAGCAATTGTAATGCCCTGGTTACCAGGGAGGCTTCCAAGCTTCTGAATCTGTCAATTTTTGTTACTACTGTTATGCTTATTTAATCTTGCATTATCTTGTTTAATCTTTGACCAGGGCTCTAATCTCCCCTCCCCCACCCTTAATGCATATCCTGTTCCTGCTACTGTATGCAGAATCAGCTTTCTGGATGTTTCCTCAAAACATAACACACAGCTCACCTTGCTACCTGTAGATATCTCTATCCGCTCTGAAACAACTTGTATCTGAAGAGAAATGAAGAGAGAAGGAGCTCCATTCGCCTTGCTAGAAGTTGGTCACTGGAAATCCATACCAGCAAATCCACAGACCAGAAGATCCTTGAGCAAAGTGGATCTGGCACTTCTGTGCTGAATTCAATGTATCCATGTGAAACCAAGCCTCTCAGATGACCAGGGATACCTACCTGGTGAATTCAGGTTGGGGTTATGAGGAAGCAGCAGTGGAGAAGCTCAGCTGCACCAGTGGCAGCCATCCTGAGCAAGTGACAGCAGAACTAGAAAACTAGAAATACACAGGCCTCCTCAGGTGTGCTTTGTGCATGGCTCAATAAATTCCACTTCAGCAATGTTTTACACTTTTCTTTTTGTATGTGGCACTGTACCAAAGGAGCAGTATTTTTTAGTTGGTCTAGGAACTGCAGAAGGGAGGTGGGGTAGAATGTGGCAGCATCACCCTGGCTTCTCCTGCCTCCCAGGTCATTTACTGGTGTGCACTCAGCAGGGATTTTAGCCACAGGTGGTGCCACAAGTGCAGGGGTCCAGTACCCAGTGGATACCCTAAACTCAGTTCTTCCAAAGAGCAACTGGATACTTCAGTTCTGATCCACAGCTAATTGAATAAGCAAAAGAATAAGCATAAACCTTACAGGCAGCTATAAGCCCATCCTTGGGACTTTGACTGGGGTGTGAAAATTTCAAGAAAATGCAGAAAACAGAAGCTCAGGACAAATGAGAAGGCATCATGCAGAAATTGACACAAAGTCACATGCCTGAGTGTGAGATTTCATCGTCAGGGCTCCAATTTAGATTACAAGTTTGGTGATACTTTAGGTAACCACGCAATCTACTATTCCCAAAGTTCTCCCGCCTGTGTTCTCAGGAAGAATATGAACAACAGGCAGACAGGATTAAAACAAGTAGTGTGTAATGAAATGCCAACATATTCTGTTGATATTAGCAAGGACTTCATAAGGAAAGATTTTATCTTGTCAGAAGAAGAGTTTTGTGCCCAGGTTACTTCTAAACTGTAGCACGTATCTATGTCCCATACAGAATGATGTGTTTGTAACCAAAGGCCAGAATGAGTATTTAAGAGAGAAAAATGTAAACATATCAGTGTGAAAGAAAAGGACTGTGGGATAAGAAAGATAGTTTGCTTTCCTTTCCTAGAGGCACAATGAAACTAAGTGCTTTGCATGAGCTACCCTGTCAATAGCTTAAAAAGATTAGGAGCAGGGCATTCTTTTTGTGCATGCGACCTTTTCAGCAGCTTGGCAAATAAAATAAATAAAGGGAATAGGCCAACCCCAGAGGTGGGTTTATATTTAAACACAAAGTTTACATTCAAGTTTCTAGGAGAAGAGTTGGAACAACGTGATGTAAGCTTGGATCTTCTAATTAAGATCAAATTGCATAGTATTTTTAGACTTTAAAACTACAAGTTTTGACCCAAAATGCAGTTCAAGTTTTCTTTTCTCTTGGATCTATTGTAAATTATTAGCACTTGACATTCTATAAACTGGGTCTGGCGTAGACTTCAACGGACATAAACCCAGAGTCAGAGTGGGGCTGCTGGGTTGGGTTTTTTTTCTTTTCAGTAAACACAGATTTATAATGTGCCAAAAGTTCTACAGATCCCTTCAGTCCAAAGTCAAGGGGGAGGCTTTCAAAACATTCTAGGCTTTTTTATTTGAGCCACCTCGTAGCTTTTTGTGTAGGCATTCCTTCCCAGCAAATAGCACAAGAGCTAGCATGCTGAGCAAATAAATACAAAAAGGTTACGGAGTGTGTAACACTTTCCCTCCAAGCAGCCTCCCTCTACCTTGCATGCACACACTGCAGGTTTGAATTGCAAGCGTAATTTAATTCTCACAAAACAAACCAAACAAGGCCTGCAAGGATTCAGAAAAAAATTATTACTGAGTCATGGCAACTTGTTTCATGTGTGAGCTTACTGAAGATATAAAGGCTCCAAAAATAACTTCTGCTTGTTGAAACCTTCATTTAGACCTCACCTCAGCATTCTCAAGGAGCTCCTCTGCATCTTGACCCCTTCGTGAGGAAAGACTGAAAGATTACTCATGGAAACACCAAGTTCATCTTCTTATGAGATTTTCTGACTTGCAGTAAGTTTCTAATAAATGTACCTAGCCCTAGTGGCATCTTGTTCAGTGCTCTGGTTTTATACCTGAGGCAAACATGACTTAATGAGGCATATAGTCCTGTGCAGTAAGGTAAGTTTTTTTTCCCTAATCTTAAATATGTAAGGCAGAGTTCTTTAAAAGTGAAAAAAACAAATAGTTCTAACAAAAAAGTTGCTTTGGACATGCTTTTTGCTGGCATACATCATGCTTCACTTACAGTGTTACAAAGCCACACCTCTCAGTCTCAAAAACCAAGCTCACTTTTCATAACTTGCCTTCTCTGAAGCAGGTAAACAAATCCAAGGAATTGAAATTACCTGCCACTTACCCTAAGTGGACTTGGTTCACTGTAGTAGAAAGATGAACCTTTGTGCCATAAAAGTGATATACTTTTGGACTCCTGAAGACTCCACCAGCAGTCTTTAGCTCAAAAAAAAAGAGAATTAGAAGCGTCATTACCTCAGTGTTTCACAGTACCATATCCATACACAAGGTTCACAGCCAATCCAAGTCCAATTATAAGTGGTGATCTGTAGCATGCTATGCACTATCATGCAGCAAAAGCCACTTCCTCATGTACATGCCCAGAGCCCTGTTCCAGCTTGCACAGAGAGGTGAATGGGTTAAGCCTCTATTTCCATTGCTTCTCAACAAGGTTATATGAAGGTGAAGGTCTTAATGAAGTTTTTCTAAGGTTTTATGTCAGATCTTGGCTTCTTTTTTTTTTTTTCACATGGTTCACAAATAGAATTCAATCTTTGGAAAAAAAATTTTTATAGAGCTTAAAACATACATGGTTAGAAGAATCTGACCTAGATTTGAAGATTTCATGTGGAATTGATAAAAGCAGACTCTTATTGCCTTTTTTTCCTGCTATGAAAGTTAGGGATTCGCTGGATATTACAAAGATCCTTTATCTACTACCTAAAGCACATTCACCATCTCCTCTTTCTCCAGGAGACCATTCTCTCCACGTCTGCTTGCTTGGATGGTGGACACCATTGAGAGGGCAGATGTGACTGCCGGAGGAAATTCTCTATTGCAGCAGTCACACAATATGATACACCCAGCAACTGCCCTGGAGTGAGTGGCTGTATGTACAGGAAATCCTTAGTGTTTAGGGTTTGTTGTTACATTTTCCTGTGAAACCAGAGATGAAAGAAGACATAGTTACCAAGAATCTTTTTAACTTGGCCTGATGATCTAGAAATTCAGCATTACTCTGGGACTTGAAAGAATTAGTAATATATCAGATGATACAGATACATAAATAAATCCTACACTTTTAAATATCTCTGTATTCACTCCTGTACCGTGAATTTTCAGAATAAGGACTGGTAGGGACCTATCACAGTGCAGCACAGGCATTTGGAAAAAGCAGTATTCTTGCTTAAGGGATAAGGATGTATCTTAAGAATGTGAGATCTAATCCATTTTTTGTCAGTAAATGTAAATACCTCCACTAGTATCTTGGGACAGATTTCTCATCTCCTTTGCCACGTTAGTGCTGTTCAATGATTTCTTGCACTACTTTCTCTACATTAGTTTTCAGTTTCATTTGTTTTCTCACTTTGTATATTTCCCAAGGCTCAAGCTGCTATTCTTCCTTTAAACACCAAAAATGTGAATTTTCTTTTCATTTTCCATTCTCTCACCATTTGTCTTCTGTTCTCAACTTCCCACTATGTTTTCTACTTCCCATTTCTCTGTCTCAGTTCCTGGCCTTTGTTTCCATCTCATCTCAGTCTGTAATCTTGGCTTCTTTTCCTTCTCTCACACCTTGCTTTCACAGCCTCTCTTCTTGACTTTAGCTCAGCCCGTTGTCACTTCAACTAGCCTGCTAAGCTCTCTGAGGATACATAAATACTTATGCACACACACTTTGTTGCCTAACTAATTGCCATGGCCTATCTTGGGGTCTTCCCCATTCTCCATGACTATTTCAACTGAACAGTCACTTTGGGACTCATAAATGTGCTAAGGAGGCTGGTTCTGAAAGGGCCCATAATAAAAAAACAAACTCTTTCACCTTTTCCCCTTCCACAGACTGCAGCTTTTGCCTGTCAGAGTTGTCTTTCAATCCATTAGTGTGCAGATTACCTGCTCCCTGATCTGCTGTACCGTGCTGGTAAAAGTCTCTCCTCAAGTGGTACCTGTACATGATAACCACATTCAAAGGAATGTGTGAAAAACACACACTTTCTTCCCAGCTGAGATTTTCTGGGGTTTCTGATCCGTGCAAACTAAGCACTAGCTATGAAATAGTCTAGTCCATCATTCACATTGGTTCTTGTTGTCTCTCTTAAATGATCCAAGTCATCTATTTGGATCATTTAAGAGAGTGAGGCACACATTTAAGCAAGTGAGTCCACTTGCTGCCTCGCTGCGTCCTCAAGCCCTGGACTCCTTGGAAAGGCTCTATTGTGCCTGGCTGCAGCGGGAGCATCCCTACTGCCATGACTACAAATGCCCATTGCTATCTTGTCCCCACATTCATCTCAGCTATTCAGAAATGAAGGCCACCCCAAGAAGAATTAGTAGGCCCCAAATCGATCCTTTGAGCTCAGTGTAAATACAGCCTGGTGGGAGACAGAGCTGGATCTAATCCTTAATCAGGCAGTGAGCACAGTAGTGTAGCTAAGTATAGAAGCCACTTAGTTTACAGTACAGTGACCCAATAATTATGCAAGATAATACTGTATGCACTTAGCTCGCCTGTACCATTCAGAGCACTTGCCAATAATACACGAGCATATTTCATTATCTCCTTCCCCAGCTCAGGGCTCTCTATAAACAGTTTGTTTTCTCCCAAGATTGCTGGAGCTATGGCACAGATCACTGTCTAGGTATATTTAACCCCGCGGATCATTCCAACATGCTTCTTTAAAAGAAGATCATATTGTTTTTCCTGCTTTCCATTTTTGTAAGCCTAGGCTTTGGCCAGAGGGTACTCTACATTTCTGGCTGTAAATAGACTGCTTGGAGCCAAGCAATGCGGTGCCTTGACTAATTTCAGCATTCACTTAAGCTAAATTATTTATGATACTCTCTGCACAGGCTTTTCTCTGTTGTTGTTGTTTTAATGTTGTAATCGCAGCCAGAATAAAGGGATCATTTGCATGCATTTTCAGCTACTGCAGTAGCTAACACATGGCTCTGAAAACTGAAGCCAACTACAATATATTCAAAGTTTAAACTGAGTGGCCAGAAAAGGGAAATCTTGACATGCCACTAAATCATGTCCCTAATGGTGAGAAAGCTTAACATTTTTACTTAAGCAGCTGAAACAACATCAGAAACATTTTCCAATGATACAGTTATTCACTTGTATCAAGAGCTCATCACCTTTGCTGCAAGAACGTAAATCAGGAGGATGTTAAGCTGTGAATGGTCTATTTTCACCTCTATGCTGATATTATGAGTCCAAGTTCATCGCCAGCAGAGCATGTCTCCATAGTCATGAGAATGTAAAACACCGCACACGCAGAAGGAAGAAATACAACTGTGTTTTTAAGGAGCCTCTGAGTTTCCAGCAGGCACAAGGCATAACAGATAAGAACGAGAAAAAAAGTTAGAAAGGAGTGCAGAGCAGAGAGGTACCTCCTTCTCCACCAGCTGGTGGTTTGCCAAAGAAAACAACAGAAGTGGGGATTAGAGTTTGCAAGGTTGCTCATTAGAGGAGGGCTACCTATTCCCCGCCTTTTCTCCTCTGAAAAGCTGCCATGTGGGGAGAAACATTCCTTTTATTATTTATGGGGACAGCCACTCTTGTTTATTATGCTCATGTTACTATGCTACAGGCCAAGTACAGGCCCTCTTTTTCACAGAGAGGTATTTCTTTGTACAGAGGGGGAAAAAAAAAGAAATGTAACACGCCCCCCAACCCTCCCATTTGTAGGATCGGTGAGGAAATTAAAGTCAGAGTAGTTAAAGGAGGTCTTTCTACAGAGTTGTGATTTTGCTTAGAAAGGTGGCAGAAGGAGAGCATTGCAGTGGCCTGACACCATCGCGCTCTGAGTGATTAGCAGGAGATCTGCTTCGAGAGCATTTCTGTTTGCCCCAGCACTGCTCAGGCAATCACATCCCTTAACAGCCCAAGGAGTGGAGAACTCACAGCAGAAGAAAGATTAAACAACCCATAATCTGAACATCAGTATTTGTACAGCTTGCAGGAGATGGATATTTTTCCCCCCCTCTGGGTTTGGAACAATGCTGATAGGAAGGAAAGAAAAACAAGTTTACTCCTCACCCCCTTTATATTTTTTTTCAAGGCAGCTGAAGGACAGCTGACCTATTTTCTGAGTTCAGCAACAGAGCAGGCTCCCCAGCACCTGATCACTTCTTTGTGCCTGTCCCCTGAAGCATGTTTAATACTGAAAGGCCTGGCCCTGGTCAGCGATTGCAAAGGAGAAAACCCTTGGCTGTGCTTGGACTGCAGCCTTCGTACTGAATGCAGGCAAGGATTTGAAACAATCCACTGAATGCAAAGTAAATCCCAAGGCAAAGGGAAGAGAAACCAAGCAACAGTACCACTTTCTGTGGTAGATGGCAGTGAATTTATTGCCTGGCAGTTCACAAACTGCCTACAGCTGAGGGAAATTGCTAGTTCAATTCTCCAATGTTTAATGTGATTACTGGTACTGGTTCATAGGCTTAATTTCATTCCTTTGAATTCCTCTCCACTAACAAAAACAAAACAATCAAACAGAAAAAAGGTGCAATGAAATCTCTTCCGAAATACAGAGTGTAAAATGTATTTTTCAAACCAGGAAACTTCACTCATTCTGTCTTTGGGGTTTTTCTTATTTTTAACCAAATGATACACAGAAAGATCTTATTCTGAGGAATAAATCTGCTATGTTGTAAGAAAGGAAGAGAATTCTTTCTCCTTTCCCAATGGGGTTTTTAAAGATAACACTGACAAGATGCTCCTTGAGTTTAGAATCTAGGAATTAAATATTTGAATATGGGACACAGCAGCAAGATAATATATTTGCAGTGGCCACGTAAAAACCTGACTTAGCTGAACGGTGAGAGAGTACAACTCTCCCCAGCCAGAAGACTGTCCTAAGAACAAAGCTCCAGACTTCAGCATTGCAGTTCCCACACAGAAGCTTGGTTTTTCCAGGAAGGGATAAGAGAGCAAACACATTAAAAGAGCAAAAAGACCCCTATATCACACATAATTTTTCAGACTTTAGCCTTAAAATACTGAATAGAGCCACTTAGTTCTGTTTCAGAAACTGCTTATTGCTCCACAATTGGCTTAGAATAAGATGCTGAGTGAACATTTCCCTGTTTGTCAGCAACATAAATACCATGTGACAACAGCAATACTTCAGGTGGAGTCTTTTTCTTTATTGGGCATGGTCTGAGTCACAGGACAATTCCCAAGAGCCAAAAGAAACATACCATAAAGAAATGTATTCAAAAAAATCTCATTTTTCATGCTATGAGGCCGCAATATAACCACTGTAAATGAACTATAGGTTTAACATGCCAATTTACCCTTGTTTGCAATAACTTACTTGGATTTCATCCTTAATATAGTATTGATAGTTGTTGCAAACAATATATTTAATGCCTTCTCAAGGCAGGTTATTGAATCAAAAAGAATTAAAACTTTCCATGCTCTTTCAGACTTGCTGTGGTAAATTTTGCAGATATCGTTTCTTTCACATAAAGAACATGGATGTTCTATTTTTTGTTTTTCTCATAAAGAAGCAGAAATCATTGCTTTGTTATAAACAAAACATCTGATATATAGCAATGCAATAGTGCTTTCCTAGTGCCTGTACTGCCCTCCAAGGCTGCTGCAGAATGCGGTTTTACTTGCTGATTTTATTACCTGTTAAATGTATCTTTTCTGTCACTTAGACTGTCCATTTGACTTAGTTTACATCTCACTCTGCCACTACTTTATTATTTAAACATTTATAATTCTGTTTGCAATGATTGTCTCCATGTTTCTAATTTGTTAATTAGTATTTATAACATATCTGATTATATTTTACTTATTGTTGGCTTAATTTACATTGAATAAACCATAAACAGTTCTTAACAATTATCAGTTTAGCTCATTACAGAATTCACGTTGTGCCATGGTTGACATAAAGCTACAGTTAATAATTCACTTCATTCCCTTCAGCTTCACCATCATGGCAGGCATGGAGTGATTCTCCTGCTGTTGGTATCCCTGACTGCGCAGCCATGCCCAAGCCAGACATTACTCGGCAGGTTTAAAGATGAATTATTTTCCAGAGATCTTTTTCGAATCATCATCATCATATTCTTTCATTCCCCCTCTCTGTCCTCACCTAATGAACACCAAGTCCATTAGCTTCCAGGGAATTTTATTTATATGGGGAGATGTCTGGGCTTTGTGATCCCTACCCTTCTGCTACATCCCAACGTCCATGTCTCACTCCAGTGCCCCAGCAGCCTTAGTTTCTTTACTCCTTCATTTCCTCCTTCTTCAGGCTTTCTTCTGGCTTTCTCCACTTGCTGTACCAGCTGAGCCCTCACAGTCCTGCCCAGCGCCACTTTTACTGCAAAACCATGGACCCCTGCGTTATTCAGTCCTGACATTTCTACCTGCATTCCTTCTACTCAACAACTTTACAACATTTGTAGTTACTTTGTTCTAATAGAGGGTGTCTGCAGCCTCTTAAAATCTTCCTCCCAACCTCTGTGTATTTAAAAAAACACAGATTTCATTTCTGCCGTACTATCTGAGATTATCTTCCCTCCAAGTAACTAGACTGTCTCACACAGAAGAAGTGAGTAGGTAAGGAAATCTCTTCCCAGCCTCAGTGGACCTGATATCTTCCCTCTTTCCATTAAATTTTGTCAGTTCTCTCTCAGTCCCTCCACACTCTCAAAATAGTACAAGACCACATCCTTCCCTCCTTCTCAAAGTCCTCCCAAACTTTATCCACTGGTATAACTGGTTATCTAACTTCGTTTTTTGTTTATTTGTTTAAGCTTCAAATCTGCGTAAGTTCTTGCCTCCACAAATCCTTTCCCTTATCAAGGGCCCATGTTGGTGACTCCTACTGAAGCCCTCACAAGGAAAGAAATGTACCCAGGCTCCCAGAACAGTGGCTGGACCTTGCCCTTCCAGCCTAGGTCCTTCCTGTCCCTGCAGAGGATGTGACACTGTGGGGTGGCTCAGCACACCTGCTGATGCCAGGCTCCAAATTTCACACCCAGTTGGGCTGCTGGGGCGCTGCTCACACTTCCCAGACCCACAGTCTGAAGGTACAGAACACACCTTCTCCAGAATCCAGTCACTGGCCACTTCTGCAGGATGAATATAAGCCTTTATTTTGTCTGAGAAATGCCCCTTTCTATTCCAAGAAGAAGGGATAAAACGGTATCCCCACAGCATGCAGATCTGTGTCTTTGCCAGCAGTTTTTCAAAACCCTCCCTGGTAGTGTTTGCTCATAAACATACCCCAAAGCCTGGATGTGATTTTATTGTATTGCACTTCCTGGCTCCAGGTCAGCTGACTGTGTGCTGGGATTCCTGATGGAAGCAATGGTATCAGCTCGGCTGTTTGTAAATTGTGCTGCAGCATGTCCTTACGATCGTCATGGGGAAGATCTGGGCACCACTACAGTACTAATAAATGGTCAGTAATAATAAAAATAAAGGAATAAACTATAAACAAATAGCAGCAGCAGGAGCTGGCAAGAGTCAAAAGACAGGAATGCTTTCTTTTCTTTGACTTTTATAAATGTTAGTAAAAAATTTGTATATGAAGAACCTTTTCCAGCAGAAAATGCCTCCTTTTTCACTTTTCCCAGAGTGAAAACTCAGCAAACAGAAACACAAATTCTCCTACACCACCATATTCAAACTTAGTCAATTCACAGGTATGTTCATTTACTGAAACAAACCATTTTAGGCAAGTGCAAGCATTTAATGGGATTTTAAAGGTGATCCTTTAAAAATATTTAATAAAAATTATAGAAATTAAGAAACCTCAAAAGTTAATAATTTTATATACTGTCACACAGAGCCAGTTGCACAGCTGCTGCTAAAAATTTGCAACCTCTTTGAATATATTGAACACATGTGTGTGCATGTGTACTTATATATGTATAAATATATACAAATACATACATGTACTTAACTGTTTCATGGCCTTAAAAAAACGTCACGAACCTCTCAGATGCCAGCATTCACTGCACTTGTCCTGAAGCAAAGTCTCTGGAAAGAGAGCACCTGTCAAGAACTCACACTCTGGCTATCATTGGTTATGTGGAGCCCAAATGGGTTGGTACCTGTCAAAAGTTCATCTGTCTTGAAATGGAAACGATAAATGCTTTGCTACATTGAAACAAGAGCTGCTGTTTTTCACTCCATTTTGCAAAATGCCTCGTTTTGCAGCAGAACCCTGTGAGGGCCACCCATCAGCCAGGCTCTGCTCTGTGAGAATGGTGCCTTTTCTCCTGAAGAACAGTAATAATTTATTCAGTGGGAATCGTCCATTTGAACTAATCTATTGGGCATGGACTTCACCCCATTTGAAAGCTTTCCCCACAGGCTGTCATCAGCATATCTATCTCAAAGCAGCCTTACGTGACTACTTCATCTTGTGTCTGAGCCTTGCTTGGCTTGGAAGGGCTTCTCCAGAAAAATCCCACACAACCAATTTTCTGTTACCAGGCGCACATTGTCAGAGATATTCCATGTTTTCTACCAAAGCACTCTTCCTAGTTATTCTTTCCTTGTCTTTCCTTAGTGTGTCCCTATGGGATAATTTAACTCTTTCTCAGAACTCTGGACACCAAAGAAAAAGTTACGGAAGTGAAGAGTTTTACATTTGCAACATGAGGATATAGACCAAGTCAGTAAACCAAAACCCCAACTAAAATTAAGAGTAGAATTCAGTTAATCAAACTGCTTCCTAGTTAATCTTCTTTTATTAGAGCACAAACACGGCAGATCTTCATACGTGAGGGATCTCTGGGATTAATTGTGGCTGAAGGCCTTTACTGCCATAAATTTGTATCTCTGCACTAGGTATGTTACTTCCCTGGCTCCTTTACAACATACCCCTTTAAAAGCTGTGCTTCTTCCCTGATAACTGTTTGCAGCACCTATTTTCTGTATACCTACAGTGAAATGACACATTTCACCCCTCAGCTGCACCTCTTGGCTCATATCTAGTTTTTGGTCCTTGCAGAGGGCAAGGCAGCTGTGATGAAAGTAAGATTGCAGCAGCCAATACTTAAGAAAATGGGAGACAAATGCGTATCTGAAAAATTCATTTCAAAACCCACCTTCTCTTGGTTACACATTATGAAACTACAAATAAAATATAAAAAAAAACTTATCCCAAACATGGTGAGTATGGATATCTGCAAGCTGAGATGAGCTGGGGCAACCCTCAAAGCTAGAGGTGTCTGGGTAACCCATAGTACAAAGTGTCAGTGTCTGAAGGCTGGGATCCCCAGGTGCTGAGTTTTAGGGAAATCCCTCCTGCAAGTTCGAAGCAGCTCCTCCTTAGCAGTCTGAAAGCAGCAGAAATGGTCTTTTGCCTGGGGAAACCAGGTTACCACACATTCTAAACATATATTAAAAAGGACTTTTGTAAGGCTATACCCTCATTTTTGAATAGTTAAAGCATAAGACTAAGGGATAGGATCTAATTATCATAATTATTATGTAAAGATACATGGCTTAGTTTCTTGTTACCATTTCTTCAAAAAGGAGCCTCTGAGACTATTTTTAAAAGACCTTTTAAAAGTAAGTTGAGTAATTTAACAGAGGATCTGCTTATTTCAAAGACTTGGAACCCAACAAGTTACCCGAAAAGAAAAGCTAGTTTTCACAGCCGCAATTATGCTACATGGGTCCTAGAGGAAACCAAGGCAAAAGGCAACAGCACAGCATCAATGCAGCCACCCCATTCTGAGGCAGAAAAACCCATACAGTGTGAATTTGAGCTGGTGTTTATCACTTGGCTCTGGAATAATAATCTCAAGTTAGGGTTATTACACTATTTGAACACAGCAAGAAAATACTTCAGGAAAGACTCTTAAAGCAATTTATGAATGCTGAGCTTCCAGGGACCCCAGTGAAATTCCTGTTAAGAGTTTTGGAGATAATGAAGCAAGGTGCTGTAAGTTTAAATTACTCATTCATCATCACGTAAGTTATTTAGCAGCAGAAGCCCAAAACCCAGAACCCTTTCTGATGCTGGGTAAGCCTGTAATAAATATTATGAGATGACAGAGGGTTCCTGAGGCTGGGGGCAGGAGCTGATAAGGCAAGAGTTGCATTCCAGCTCCATATCTCATGTTTACTTGAATCTGACCACTGGGCAGATTCTTTCTAGTGGAAGGAACAAAGTGCAAATCTCCTTCTTTCCTTCATTCTTAAGAGCCAGGCTCAATTTCTGGGCAGAGCATGAAGGTTTACCTTATCAGGAGAAATTCCCATGTGGCACAGCCTGACAAACAGCTCAGCCATGTGCAACGTGCCGTCATGTGCTGCTGTGAGAGGAAGAGCTGGAGGAAGGTGCACTACTCTGCAATATCTCAGGGACAGATAATGCTGTAATGACAACAAAATCAAGTCTGAATGGTCTGAGAGATTTATTGGGTTGTAACAGAGCTCTCCAGTTGGGGTAATGTGGTGACAGACATTGCAAGGTCTTCAGAGCATTCCTCAGTACCTCAGCCTGTGCTAGGCAAACTATGCAAGTTTTAAACTCTCTAGAAAGTGCTTTCCATGTCAAAGTCACTGGCCAGGGTTTCCCACTCTGTTTTTTGAACGCAGGAAGGGATGGCATCTCCTACTGGTAGCAGAAATAAGTCTTAGCCTTACGAGGATTTGTTTTTCTCAGAGCTGTCAGGAAACCTTACCAAAAGCATTGGCACCCTGGAAAGGTCTGAGGCAAAGACCATGCTGCTGTTAATGTGTTCAGACAGACAGTGCCAGCCTCTTGCAGAGCAGGAGGTGCTGAGTGTCTCAGGACATCAGTTGGAGGACATGAAGGCTCTCACTAGCCCAGGGTCCTGGGATGCACTCTTATGTGCAGTGGAACCACCTGGTTTATTCGATCTCACTGTATCCATATTCTACAAGAGCTATTGATCAGCTGGGAGGAAATTCTCCTACTTAAAGTTCTGTTCTGGCTCCTTTTCAGGACCAGCACTGGAAGAGCCCCTGCCTACATCACACCGTGCTGCAGAGTCACATCTGCCATCTAAGTAAGATATCAGCTACTGTGTCCCAGCCAGAAAGGAATGATGTTTTGGTTTAATGAATGTGGTACATTTTTGCTACCCTTTGTGGATTTTTGTCAGTTTATTTCTGTGAGAGGGGAGACCTAATTTTAATCTGTATTTGTGCCTGCAGAGATTGGATTTGATTTCAGCAGGAGTCTGCAGGCTCGTGCAGCATCGATAAACAATTAGGCACGCTGGAAAGTGCTCATGCAGCAATTTTCCTTTCAGATTGTACAGTGGTATCTGTCAGGCTTTTCCAAATGTGGATACAGGTGGGATGCTCTAAAAACAGTGGCAACTACGTATTCCTAATACCCTTTGAAAAAGTCTAAAATACCCTTTGAAAAAGTCTACTTGTTAAAAAGCATCTGGAAAATCCACCTTAAAAAAGCCACACCAATGAAATGGCCTGCCAAACTGCAGCTTCCCAATCCTTCCATTATAAAGAAATTTGCTTATGGTGCAATTTATGTAGGCTCCATATTCCAGCAAAAATACATCAAGTGGTATCAGGTTACTAGAATCAGTCCTAAAGCAACTGTTTCCTAGAAGGGGAAGATAAAAAAAAAAATGAAGCAGCAGCTTGCTTCACACTCAGTAAGTCGTTGTGACACAGATCTCTCAGGAAAGCAACAGGAACATGAGAAGTGATGGTGGGTTTTTGGTTGGAGGTTTTTTTGTTTGTTTGTTTCCTTATGAAAGCCTAATGTGGTGACTAAAAGCAGAGGAAACACCCACTTTTCAAAATTGAACTGTTATCAGTTTTTCAGCAAGGACAATGTCTCTGGCCAGCAGTCTATCTGCCACAACAAAACAACGACAATAGTAATACCCCTTGCCTCTTCTTTATGAAATTTATTGGAAAAAAACCTCTGCATTATATTAATCTTTGAACCCCCTTGTTTGAGAGCTTTGATGACCAAAACTTTTTGACCCTCTGAGGTCAAAGAAGCTTCCTGAAAGAAGATCTAATACTGCAGCCTCCCACTCACCATGGATAAACTTGTGTTCTGTCTTCCAGCAGAAACTCACCATTTCAAAGATATGATCTGACATAGAAGTAAAGAAAAGGTTTATGTCTTTTGCTGAACTGCTTAGGTTTTACTGTAAGAGAAGCAAATATTAGCAGAAACCAGTGCAGCTGCTACGGAGGGTTAGTGTTTTTTTAAAAAGAAGCTACATAGATGCATGAAACAAAACTAAACCACATGTTCAATTAGTGGGAGTTAAAATAGTTTCACTAGAATCCACAATCATATATTCATCAGCTGAAAACACCAATTTTTATACAGGGAATTTTTCCTTACTTTCCCCACTTTTCTGGGGCAGAAACAGCAAGCTCAGATGAAAACTTGAGCCCAGACAGTTCCTTATTTCAGAGATTAACCTGAGTACCAGAAGAGCACTGTTACACAAAGTGGAAGTGACCTACTTAATGACTGTGACTCATTTCCCTCTTTCTTTGGGCTGGTAGTTTGCTGCCATGCCCCCATTCCCCTCATCCCCTGAGGAAGGGATCTTGTTTTGCTGAGCATATGTATATAGCTTTAAGTATGAAACATTGCAAAATGTTCCCTGGAGACAAGGGTGAGCCTGAGGTATCTGGAGCTACATTAAACTTCAGCTTCACAGGAGTCTCATTTCGGCAGGTAGTAACTCTGCAGTTACACAGATGTGTATTATATTGTCTTACAGGGTAAATCTAGGCAGGCATGTGCTTGTTTAGAACATTTTAAAACATTAGATCTGCAGAAGATACTGGCTTGTGTACTTTCTCAGCTGATGTGATCACCTGCTCCTATTACTTGACTTCTCGAGCAGTAAGAACTAGGTGATCCTGAAGAGGTGACACCCATGTGAGGTATTTCATTTACAAACTGGCAACAGCAGCTGAACTTTTAGAGTGGATGCTGCATTCTGAGTTAGTATAACTGTGAGTAGGAGCATGACACTAGTCAGAAAACACGAACAAGACTGCAGCCTGCTTGTGCCATCCAAGCTTGCCCGTGACTTTTATTCCTGTGGCCACGAGATCCTAAACATGCCTTTTAGTTTCAGGATACTTCACTGTAATCCTCTCATGAATAGTCACTATGCATGCAGAGGAAGAGATTAAAAACCAAATGCTTGACTCACATCAATCTAAGGCCTGGCACACTGCAAACTCATTAAGGAATAGCTCTCCAAGCTTCCCACATGAATACTTGCCATGTGTGACTCTGCCCTTTCTGAGACTGCCAACCTGCCACTGTGACTTGCAGCTGGGTACCCCGTTCTTCCCTCACATCCAGACCTTCCACTCCCCCATATAAACTCTCAGGAACCCACCAAATCCTTGGCCTGACCTGGTCTCTGTCTTGCCACCACAATCACTGGTGGGGCACCATCTATTCTGCTGAGCTGCACAGCCACGGATCTGTTATTGCTGGCAGACCCAGGGATGGGGCTGGGTTCCCCTTTGCACAGCTGTCTGTGGCTCAGAGTGGAATGGTCAGAATCTCTGCACCATGTTCTATGCACACAGCCCTTTCAAAAGCAAAAGGAAAAGAAAGGCATTTGTATACTTCTCTCTCTTGTCCATCTGGAGCCATTGCTTTAAATAGGTACTGAGAGAGCCTTTAGTACTTTCCAGACTAAAAATAGGTAAAAGTCAAGACTAGGGGCTAGAACAGCCTTACAGCAACCAGTGGCATTACATGGGACTAAACTGAATGAACTAAGAATTTAAAAAACATCTGTATGTCTCTTGAAGTTTTTCACTAAAAAAAGTGCTTGTGAGCACAGTTACTTTCTTATACTAACATATATTTACCAGCTAATTTCCTACATGCAACTTACCTTTTTAGGAGTCTATGTATGATATAAGATTGAAATGTCTTACAGTATTTACAAAATTGCTACAAAACATCATATCATACGGTAAAAACATCTCTCCATTTCAGTTTCTCTTTCTGCCAGTGCTTCATGCTTCTTTACCTCATCTCCAGCAACCCTTTCTGAAGAACTTAATTATTCTGTCCTTCTCTGACAACCACAGCAATCTCCTGTATGAATCAGTTCTTCCAATCGCGCCCTGTGCAACTTTTAAGGTTTTAAACATTAAAGCTAAATAAAAACAAAACGAAAAGGAAACTAACCGTAAAAACACGGCCAGAGGCTTCTCTTTACATGGTGCTCTTTCACCACATATGTTCAGTGCCAAGCTGGTCTTAAAATAAACTTCCTTTGATGGTTTATATCCTCCATCCCCTGCCAGATAGCTCCCCTCTTATCAGCCTCTTTCATTCTTCAGCTGAGTTTTTTAGATATCATATAATATAAGAATCTAATTTAAAAGCAATCAAATTAAAATACTTTGTCACTGAGTAAAATGTGTAAGAACCTATGCTGAGGGTATGAGAATTCAGAGATTGGCAAAGTATTAAGAAAAGCAGGTACACAACCAAGCCTCAGTGATGGGCTTAGTGATACTTTCAAACTGATAGTTTCAAAGACCTTTTCAGAGGGGATTTTGTTGCAATACAGAAAGTTCCTGAGCTGCTAAATTGAGAGAAAGCCTGAAAAAGGACCTTTTCTGCCAGCACATAGTGGGCAAGAAGGAATTTTGTTTCCAAATGCTTTCATTTCTGTTTTGTCTCACTCTAAGTTTTATCTGTTTTTCAAGCAACGGGATCTAGTTTCTATTAAAATAAAACTTGGGTTTGTATTTAAAAGTTCTTTCACAATTTTGAGAACACCCAACTTAAGAAAAAGGTTTACTCAGATCTGCCTCAACATTCTAGCCAGCTTGGAGTCCTATCACACCAGCTTAGGTTGTGAGGAACACACCTATTTTCAGTGGAAAGTAACAAGAAACAAGCATTTCTAAATGCCACACTTCTGTCAAAATGCCTTGCAACTTGTGACAGGCACCTGTGTCCTGCCTTCAAAGAGCTGCAGTGTTTTTGATTGGGGAAGAGACACTTGCTTCCTCTAGTGAAACAGGACACAGATTCTGTCTCAAAACTTTCAGAATAACCGAGATACAACACTGTACAAAGCACACATCAACCTTCTTGCCTGCATTTACTTGCATGACTCTTACTGATCTTTGCTATCACATGAGGTTTATATCTTGTATTACAGCAGGGAATGGGAATAAGTAGCATAGGAAAAAGGTCATTGGAAGAACGAACAGATGAATCAAATAGCTTATTCAGCCAGTTAAAGACAATGGGTCTGGGTCTTACAATGCCATTTTTGCACAGAAAGTCAAAATGATGACTCCTGTTGCCTGATACACTACACAATTCCTCAATTTGTAAACATGGAGTCATTTGTACTGGGCTCATCACCATCATATTTGACTATCAGAGCCTTTTTTTTATTTTTACTTGGCAGCAGCATATCCAGTTCAAAGAATGGCTGAGAGTCTTCCATTTGTTAACTGAAAGGAATATGCCTTTTTAATACATCTGCATTAAGGCACAACATAAACATAAAACTAATTCAGGTTGGAAGGGACCTTTGGATCACCCCACCTCTGCTGCACAAAGCAGGGGTAACTTTTAAGGTTTCTTAAAGCTTCATCCAGTTAAGTTTGGAAAACCTCAAAGGATGCATTTCATTTCAGTCAGGAGCTCCCTGTTCCAAAGCCAGTCCCCTAGCAGGACTAGTAATTTCTGAGTATTCCTACTCCAAAGAGATTCTTGAAGACCAAACAAATGTGAAGCTCCTTCATAGTGCTCTACGACAGCCTCCCATGGTACCCTGAAGAAGATGAAATCTGTTCTCCTAAAGACCAATGTTATCATCCTGCCTTCCTTTCTTTCCTTATGGGCTTAAATTTTATCATCTCATGGTCACAGTAATGTCAAGTTTTAATGTAAAGGCAGGTTACCAGGTAAACAGTAGAACAGTCACAACATCAGCTTATTTCACTGTTTCAAGGCAATCCTTTATAATGCAAATATCAAATTCATAAAACCATTACCGTGATGTGATGCCAATGAGAGTGACTAGTATATATCTTCCTATTACTCGTCAGTCCGGTTTTACCTTGCAAGTTTTACCCAGCAATGAAATAGTTAACAACACTAAACTGTACATTGCTGCATGATTTAAGTAATAACATGCCATTAAGATGAATGGCAAAAGTTCAGATCTTTGAAGATCTTGCTCCACCTGCCTGTGGACATCTTTGTATTGCTTATCTTTGGCTTGCACTTTCACAACCATCCTTACAGCCATCTGAGGGCCAGCAGGATGTTTGTGAAACATTAAAGCCAGAGGGGAGAGCACAAAGTAGCATCCTCTGTGGGACAGACTTATCTGGTGCTGCCTGTGAGCCAGCCCAAACTGCCCACACAGTATGTGTCCACATGATTTATTCACTTCTCTTGGGCCATATACTCCCTTGCTTCTCCCTCCATCTCCTATAGTTTTTCGTAATTGCTTTAAGAGCCATTTGTACAGATGGAATAGCAGAAAAACTACACTTAGAACAGATACAGCATTGTCTCACTTGTGAAAATAAACACATGGGTATATGTTTCTATATGTATGCACATTCAAGTTTAATTTAGTGATTCTTGTTTTCCTGCCTTCCCACTCCTGCCTTGTTGACATCCATATAGATACTGACATCAACAATAGTTTGGAAACTAGCAAGTGTGAGTTTATGAATAGAATTTCATTCCTGTGCTATTTTTCCAGTTGTCGGTACTTCATTTTACAGGTCATCCATAACATCTCCAAACCAGAATCTGATTGACTGAATATATCTGGGCATCAGCTAATAATAACTATTACATTTTAGAGACATAAACCATTGCTGCTAAGGTGTGGTCCTAACAAGGAATTTGAGGGAATCAAGGTCTTGATTTGATCAGAGAAGGGAGTTACAGCCAAAACACTTCCAATCTTCTCTTCAGTTTGCCAAACAAGATGTTGCTGTATTTGGACAACCAGGCAAAAAACTGTCTAGAATTTCAAGTTACTTCCAGTGTATATACCACATGTAAACCAAAATGCAAATATTATGAAATAGTAAACAAAAGCAGGAGAGATTCCCAATATCATCCTGAAAAATATTGACAGCTCAGCTTTTCATGCTTCCTCTCAAAGTGGAAGAAAAACAGTCTGTTAAGAAGTAGCTTAGTAGACTGCCAGCTCCTTTTCTCTCTTTCCAGACTGTGGCTCAGATCTTAAAAGTTATTTAGGCACCTGACTCTCATTTGAACAGCTCTGGGGGTCTGGGCCATGGTTTCTTCTGTCAGGGTCATGTAGATCTCTTTTGAGTTCCTCTTACTTGGGCTCCCCTTTTCTTTTTTATTGACTTCCATAATTTACTATTTGAGTTAATTACTGTTACATTTATCACAGCAGCATTTGGGTGAGCCAGTACAGAGCTCTACTGATTGTACGGACACAGGCTCTCCTCCTTCCCTCACCCACCAGTGGGACTGAGTGCTGCTCCTGCAGCCTTCTCAAGTCCCATGGTAACCATAGATGGATTGAAAGCCACAACGTTAAAGAGGTGCCAGCTGTTCCCACAACCCACCTCTGTCAATGCAATAATCATGATCTGTTTTGCTCCCAGCAGCCCACAAAAGGCTTCATCTACCTTTTCAGCTCTCATCCACTGCATCGCTCACAACTTACAAACCTGTTATTGTAACATGATCCTTTGAGCAATTGCTATTGCTTTTAAAACCAATTTATTCCACACTCAAAGGCCTCTAAACTCCCATAATATTAGGACTGGTGCCTGCACATTAAACTCTCATTGCTAAAAAAGGTCTCAGAAAACTGTCTGGTTACACGTTCAAGCTAGTGCAAAAACAGTGAAAAGAGATAAGGAGAGAGGCACATTCAAACTACACTTACTAGTCTATCTTCCCAAATTGAAAAATTCCCTCTGTTCTAAGTTAAAGACAAGCAGTTCCCCACACACTTGTGCAGTATAATGGCTGTTCAAAAGCTCTTTCTTATCATTACCTAGTGTAAAATGCTGATCTTTAACAGCAGTTCTGAAACCAGAAAGTTTTAATGCATATTTAAATACACTTAATACAGTATTGCAGTTGTTGTTGGATGAACTTAAACTATGAAGGAGGTACAATAACTCCATTCCCTGAGCATTTGAATCCCACTTAATAGTTCAAGAGTTCAGAGGAACAAGGGCTTATGCCAAGCCCATCTGTCTGTCAGGCCTTTCCCCAGGTACCCTTGAATGTGGTGGTCAGTTTCAATCATGTTTGACAGAGCAGCAGCCTCTTAAAACCAGTTTCACAGCAATCCATGTGGGAAGAGGAAAGTGGGAAAGAGAGGCACCTCAAACCAGTGCACTTCCATTTAGCAAGGAAGAGGTAAGCAGAAGCCAGCCATTACCCTGTGGCTTTGATGGGCATGCAGCTCTAGACTTGTCCTTGCACACACAGCCTCTTGCTCACCTATCTGGTAAAAGTGGTAAATGGTGAGAATATGAAGAAATATTTGAGTTGAGGAGCAGGATAAAGTTAAATTATCACCGTAAGGGAAGATGCTGAGGACATAGGATGAAGTAGAGGTTTAAGAGAACCAGAGAAAGAATCATTCTGGGGACATGGGAAGAGCCTGGGGATATTGTTATGGGGAAGTCTTAAGATGCCAAGAAGAAGACAAGGTCATTTTGGTCAAGACTATAGGAGACAGGTATTGCAGCTATGTAGGATACCAGACCTTCATATTTATGTTTCTTACAGGTCAGTGTGGAGTGTACTAACATGCATGGAAATAACTTAGGACCTCATGAAAAGGATTCAGTCACTCACTCGTGGCATTTCACTGTATTAGAAACAGGACTGATTTCAAAGCTAGACCTAAATGTGTAACTACACTGATACAGGGACTTGGCCTTGATACTACTTTTAAGCACCCCAAATGGCCTGAGGTACAGTTTGTCACCCCATCACACTTCACTGCACAACTCAAACTATCCACATGGCCTACCAGCTACTGTGTGACAAGAAGGACTCTTGGTCAGGCCCCTTCAACCATTTTTATGCTCCTAAACGCATGTCCTGGGGTCATGACGCCACAGAGGCTGGCTGCTCCCTGAGGCAGGGTGATCCAGGAGGCAATGGGAACCCGGACCTAGCAGGACCCAGCCTCCCCAAACAGGGCCCATCCACAGCACCCAAATGAGCAGGACAAACCTGGAGATGATAGCTGGAACCAGCCAAGAGCCCAGGTCATGAGGCAGTATCGTGGTGATGAAACAGCTCTGAGGTCAAGCTGGAAATTCAGTCTGTAGGACAGGGTTAAGACCAGGTCTAATGATGGCCAGAAAGGTCCACAACAACCAGGCTGGACTAAATCAGGATATCAATCTGCTGGTTGAGGTCTGGATTGATTAGGCCCATAGTAGAAAAAGGTGTAGCCACAGACACGAATAAGAGAGCAGCACACCTCCCTTACTGCTCAGCCAGGGGCTGATAGCCCTGGGTTGAGCTGAAATGGGGCTTCTTGGCCCCGTGGGTGTGGGTGGGGCTGGAAGTTCCAGCTGAGGCTGATCAAGGCTTATTAGTGAAGTCAGGGGCCCAGCACATGCAAACTTGATGAAGAAGATGGGACATGGCTCAAAATGGTGGCACAGGGCATTTGAATCTACTTAGCAATTACAAATAGCCAGTGACAATACCCCACAAACAACAGATACATACTTTATTCTGGCACAGAGGCTTGTGTGGCCAGGCTGAAAACGTGCATTGAGGATGGCTTGCTGCAGGGGTGGGAGTTGCATTCTCCTGCTCATGCTGTTGCTGTCTTTGCATGTCCCCGGTGGAAACATACTGGGAAAAGCAGGGCTAGTGTCTTGTTAGCTTTTAGACTTCCTCAGACCTATCTGAGCCGTATTTGAGAAAAAATTTAAAAACCAAGAAGCCTACTTCAAAGAGCCAATGTACTGAAAACACACAACACACACATGCACCCATGGTTTATTGAACTTGGATCTACAAAAGTAGATCCTATGTGAGGCGAAGCAGACAAGGGTCTCTTCTTGGGACTGCTTTTCTACTGCAATTCATTTGATGTCTACTGAAAGGATAGGAATTATATCAGTACTGTGAGAGTGATTATGCCAGCCAGTTGATGATATGAAAGTGACTAAGTTATAGCTTTTGCTTTCCCAGTGTGAGCTCCAGAAATGTGAGAAAATTCAGGCTGAGCTGAATTGCTGATTCTGTTATTAAATGTGCCATGTCTCCCTGTCAGCCAAACTTGGGGCTCAGCAGCGTGTTCACCATCTGCCCCCTGTGCAATACTCATAAATGTTGCAATCAATATAAAATTTGGGATGTGTGGGCAATACTGGAAGGTAAAAATATTCTTTCTTTGCCAGATATATGTTAATTGGTTGTTTCATTTTGTGCAAATGGGACAGTAAAATGTATTTGTTTTCTTGCCAATAAAAGAACATTTTCCTAACTCCTTAGTCACAAGGTATCTATGAAAGGAGAAGGCTCTGATGTTTCCTGTTGGGTTCATGGCTTACATTACAATTCATACACAAATGCTTTTTGGCATCTAAATCCTGAGCTAGAAGTATTTTTAAAATTATGTCCTGAAATAGGAACTTCAGAACACTGTGTCGGCATCTGGCAGATATCTCAAGAGTGTCATGAACTATTACTACTTGAGGAACTTGGCAGGCACTCTATGGGCCTTGTGTACCTTACAAGTGTGTAGGAGTCCAGCTTAATCATTGAGCATCTGTATAGCTGGGCTCTGTAATGGGCATATGTCCACCCACCAACCTCAAAAACACGTATGTCTGGATTTCACAGGATATATCTGAGCCCCTGAGCAATGAAGGCTGCTCAAACACGAGTGACAGCAGCCCACTATTTTATAAAAGCAAGCATTTCCTCAGGACAAACCTTGAATCACTAATCAGTCTCACTGCTCAAAGAATTTGGCATGTGTGTTTCCATCCCCATGTGTTTTACAAAGTGCTGATACACACGCTAAGGCTGAAAGCTCTTTATAAAGTGTTTGGGATCTCACGTACAATAGTGTTTCCTGGTAGGAGAGCACAGGAAGCATTTCTGGGGCCCTTGGTGAGGCGCTAGGGAAGCCAGTGGGCCCCTGGTGGTGACCACCATTCTTGGTCCAGGACGGAAGAGGCACTCCTGGTAAAAAGTGGTACTGTGATGGGACTTTGCCCCAGTCTAATTGACAATGTAGCCATGCCTCATGACTGCTCAAGAGCAGTAGCAGCTGTGTTTGTAGAAAATTTGCCTGTAAAGCAGGTTTATATATGTCTGCTTAGTGAGGCCTTCATAGAAGTCTTTAGGGGGAAGTTTTATAAGTGATGTCCTTCAGAACATCTCTGGTCTGCAAACAGGCTCTTTTTGGACAAACATTTGCTGCTTTAAGAAGACACACATGTACCATACACTTCCCTATGGTTAATGACAAGACAAGACTTTTGCCATTTTTGAGGGTCTTCATGGAAAAAGTTGCATAACTCTACACAAAAATGTTAATATTTTTTCATGGTTTACTCATAATTCCGGCACAGAAACCACATAGCTCCAGCACAGAAAACAATGGCTTTGGCACTGCCTGAGCCAAGGAACTAAGGGCTGCAAACCCAGGAGCCCCAATGGGGCGAGAAGCAGCACCAGAGACCCAGGAAGGGGAGTCAAGGCAGATCGCCATTTTCAGCCTGGGCGTGCATGCTGTGGCAAAGCATAAGACAGCTTTCCCCAGATGCCCCAGTGACACTTGATTCCTGTGCCTTCTGCTTTTTTAACAGAGCATAGAAATCCCCCAAACTGGGAAGACTCTGAAGTGCAAAGGACAAAGTATAGACTGCCGGTCCCAGAGCCCACCACCCACAGAGAGCAGACGAGCAGTAAAAAACCAAAGTATCAGAAAGGTAGGGCCCGTGGTGAGAGATGAGTGCTCCTCTCAGTCCTTGTTTAAGACACCAGCTTTGCTGAAGCTGAGCGTGTTATCTGACCCATCCTCTCCAACAGGCGCCAGTCTCTGTCCTGGGGCTGTCCAGTCTTTCCAGTAGCTGAAATGAACCAGAATGCTCCTGGTGTCTGTCTCCGGGCCTGAGCTTCCGGGACCAGGTGGGAGGACTCGTCCCCTGCAAGCCCTTGGCTCTGGCATTTGTTGCTTCTTGACACAGAGTATGAACAGTTGCAGAATGTGTCGCAAGACAAAACTTTTAACTGTGGCCTTTTTTTAATTTGACACTGGGTGAGGCCTTTATTCTACATCTTTCTTTAGCAGATAGAAATGTGTTTGGTCTACATTAATTTTTTGTTCCGTACCAATGGTTGGCATTGATTAGTTTCATTTTATTCACTATAAATGTTAAAATAAACAAACCAAGGTCCCAAGTGGTGGTCAGGGATTTTGCCAGACCATGGGAAGTAGTGGGCCCCGAGAGGCTCTGAAAACCACCCAGAGAAAGATCTGCACCAAGCAGGGATAATAATCTGTTCCAGAAGCTAGACAATATTTTCCAGGAGACTTGGCAATTGTGGCTTAAGATGGAGAAAGAGAGAAAGAGAATGATGGATAGAGAGAAATTGCCCTTTTTCCAGGAAAAATGGAGAAGTCTGAGAAAAGAAAAGCCCCAGCTATTGCAGGGTACTCAGCCCCAAGGAGAGATTGCCTTTGCATCTCCAGAGATGCAGAGACAGTTCTTTGCCCACCTGTGGAGTCCAGACAGGCAAAAGCTGGAAGAAGTCTTTGTTTACAGGAGAGATGACAAATAAGGCTGGTAGACAAGAATTAAAAAACTTAAACTAACCTGTACCAGTCTCTTAGACACACAAAATGATGGCTAGAGAAGTCAGTAAATCATCTGGTCTGAATTTCCTGAAGCCAGCTAGGTTTCAGTCCTTGGGATGGGCCATTAGGTTTTGGACAGTCTTTCCCATAAGGAGCCAAATGTCTAACAGAAACTCATTTAGAAATGCCTGGAGATTTGATGTGATGATAGTTTGATATAAAGAACCAACCACTTTCTTTGGCAATTTGTTTTAATGCTTACTCTCATTGTTAAACATTTCTGATAATTTTCTCATTTGAAGGTGCCAGGCTTCCATTTCCAGCTATTGGCATTTGTTGCACATTTCTCTGCTAGATTAAGAGCTCCTTCATCCATGACATTTCTTGCCAGGAAACATCCTCCGTAATCAAATAATTTCTCATTTTTTATAAGTCTTGATTAACTCAACAGACTGTGTTCTCCAAGTCTTTGCTATGGCCTTTTTCTCTAGGCCCTGCACAATGTTTTGCTTGTTTTTCACACCCATGCCAATATTTCAACAGCCTCCTAAAACTGTGGGCATTGAAACAGTATCCCTAATACTGTACACAGAGATAAAAGCACATCCCTGCTCAAACTGGATTGGGGTTGTAAACTCCTCTGCTTCTATGATTTTTTCAGTCACTGTCAGAAGCTGGCCTGGACTCCATTTACTAATGAGGTCCCACTCCCTTGGGGGTTTGATGGTGTCTCTTGTTCACATGCTTCAAGTCATACTGATCACCTGACTTGGTTTCAAAGGTCAAATAATCAAGGACATTTGTGAAGTTTTTATCTCTTTTTGCAGCAGAGATCAGTCATGCGCCTCTCACCTGAAGAGTTTCTTGCCAATGTGGCAAGATAATTCTGCCTCAGTCTTGCCTGTGACCTACAGCTAATGATTGAGACGCTGTAGTCAAACCACAATTTAACTGCTTGTTGGTTCAGACTGGTTATACCTTAGCAGCACTGAATAACCTGCTGCATACAGATGGCTGCCTGAAGGGAACCAGCAAGCGAGCTCTGGAGGGCCTTCGAGCCCTATGTTAATCCCTTTGGAACAAACCACACAGACATTGTGTATCATTAGCTTCTTGCAAGAATGCTATCTTGTAAACCAGTGTAGACTTCTAGTGACTGTGTTCCCATCTAATTTCATTAACAATTCATTTTTCTGCTGCCTAGGATCCCTTGTCAAGCAGACCAAGCTTCAGTGCTGTCAAGTATGCTGGTGACCTACTGTGATGTTGGCTGAACACTCTGCATTGTTCTAGTGTCCTTCTGGTGTTTCAGGATTCACTAAAAATGAATATTTCTAGGCCAGGATCTGCTCCGTCATCTCTGTAGGTCTCTTGATGGCAAGTTTTCTAGATCTGCTGATTTTCAAAAAAAATTAATTCTGAGTCAGTGTGTTTTAATATAGTCCTGCTTTATGAGTGGAAAGAAGGCATTCATGCTCATTAGCTTTCTGGCTTCCAAATACAGATAAGAATGGAAAAAGTCTATCTTTTCTATATGATAATTAATAATTTTATAATTTTTATCTATCAAAGGGCCACTTACTTCTTTGAGTATGCCTTGCATCCTCGCAACGTAGTCACATTGTTGCTTATGACACAAATATGGCTGTCCCACTCTTACCTGTCTTCAGCTGCTTTTTACATCTTCCATGTTACCTAACCTCCAAATCTTTCTCTTTCTCTTATTAATGCATAGTTAATTTCACTTGAGTATTTCTCCTGATGACTGGAGAAAATTTTCTGAGAGACACTAAAATATTCATACAGTCTGAAGTTTTGGCATCTCAGTCATGCTCAAAAAAAAATCTGTTTTTCAGTAACGAACTCAGGCTCTTTTGTGATGTGCTCTGCTTTTCACTAAATTTTGAAAACCTAAATAAGAGCGAGTGTTGCAACTGTGTGGATCACAGTAAATCAGCCTTCGGTCCTAGTTTATTTTCTTTTAATTCAAGATTTCCTACTCTCTTCAGTTTTATATGAACATGCATACATTCATCTTTAAGTCAAGAATCATTAGTCTTCTGCCTATTCTTTTCATTCCAATTCCTCTCAGTTCCAGGAATTTTTTTTTTTTTTAATGAAAATACGCCTACGACTCATCAGCAGTGTCTTCCATTTGCCCCTACTGAGTATCATGCTGCTACAGGCAGGCTACTATCACGTTTCATCCAGTGACTAATTATCTTTCTCTAGGATAAAGAAATGGAAAGATTTACCTCTTTGGACACAATACCCTTTTGTTAGAAATTCTTTTCAAAGATTATCTTGTAAGGAAATCTTACCTCTTCAGAACTTTTAAAAAAATAAATCAGTTAATCATTTCTGCTCCTCCTCAGCCCTTCAAAAGTCTCTATCTGTGGCCTTCTGCCGGAAACAAGAGCAAGATGGGAAGAGGAGGGGTAGAGGCAGACAGACGGAGTAAGACTGACTGAGAGACAGACAGAGAATTTACCTTACGGACACTCTTCTCAACCCTAACCTATTACCTGTATTTACCCCAAGCCCTGTTTACTTGGCACTCCATGTTATTAAAAACTCAAAGCAGTATTGCTTAGACTATTTTCAGAGTTGAAGGTATCTTCTTCAGTGTACAAATCTCTGATACTGTTGGAATTAAACATCAGGAGGGATATAGTATTCTGATTATAACTCCCCTGATAGCCCTATGCAATGTAGGGTTTTTGGTTTTGTGTTTCCTGTAACAAAATACTATTATCAGAATGGGGAGTACTTAAAAAACCCCAGTTGTTGTTTACTTGTGTCTGAGTTGTAAGCCCCCATACTGGAAACCAGAAGAAATAAAAAATGTAATGTAGTTCATCCAAATTTTTGTGTAAATAGACAAAGTTACTCTGTGACGCCTCTGGCTAAATAGTTTCCTTAGTTGCTGTTGAAATGGAACATAAAATTGTCTCCTGTACCTTGCATATCAATATTTTTTCTACCACGGTGATGATAGTTAGGGAGTCGATAAATCCAAAACCAGGAATGTAACTGGATAAATAAACCTACGGGATCCCAACCCATAGAGAATTGGTATCCAGGTATTCAGCCAACTCAAACTGCAAATGTTTGTGTAAGAAAAGGACTTGTATTTCTTGTTCTGTGCCAGGCCCCTCAGTAATTCTGCTCCAATACAAAACTCTTCATTCACCAATGCCATGCACATGTCATGTGGAGCTCTTGCAAAACCCTTGAGCAGTCCTGAGCTCAGTAACAAGCATAAGCTTGAGTTGTCCAATGCAGGTTTAACTGGAGCCAGAAGAAGCAGAAGTGGGGAGGTGATAGGAAAGAGAAGGGAAACAGGATAAAAGGTAAAATTCAGGTATGACGCAGCTGAAAGTAAAGAACTTGTGGAAAAAACAAAGCAGCAAATAACCTTAAATCCCCGCACAAGGTCATCTCCAAAGGAGGGGACTGCATCCCACACAACTGCTGACTAACGATTCACACCGGCACGGCCAGAGAACACTCAAACACTCACATCCGGACAACTGTCTGGTTGACAGGACTCCACAGAGGAGGAATCAAAGCCGAGAATCCCACTGCCAATTGCAGATGTATGATTGCATTCTTCTCCCTGCCTCCTTCCTAAATCCTGAAGGCAGCAGGATGGGCAGGTGACAGCAGGGAGTGCCATCTGAGACGGTTGTCTTATTGCTGAAAAAAGGAGCGGTATTTTGAAGCAAAGACTTGGGTGGCCAAAATTGAAGGTACTGAGGAGACTTGCCAGAGCCAATGAAACCCTGTCACAATCCCTTACGCCAAGTATTTTGCACTTCCAAAGTAATCACAGAGCTGTATCTTGCCGCAGGAATAAGGAAGGAAGGGAAAGTCACTTACTTTGGGACCAACAGTGTTTGCTGTCTGGCAGATATGGTCTAAAACAAGCCTGGAATTGAGAAATTTATTGTGCCGTTTTTGTTTGTTTTAAGAAGCATTTGCCAAAGAAGATGCCACGTTACCAGGAAATGACTGCTTGACACGATACCGTATTTTCTGCTGAGTTGTTCTGGACAAGCGACTGGACTGAATGCCTAGCTCCATGAAAACAATCGAGATCAGGCCTCCTGATACAAGGGAGCCATTTTCCATAAACACAGGCTGCTTTTGGAAAATATTTAGGAAGGTACAGTAAGCATAAGTGACACTAGAAAGACTGGTGCCAGGAATGTTTCTAACCTGTGTTGTTAAGGTTTTCTCAACATAAACCTCTTCACTGCATCCCAACGCAACACAAATGTGAGAACAGCCACTTTCTCTCCTTGTTTCACACGAAGCTGCTCTCTGAGCTAGATCCCAGGCACAGGGTGGTCCTTAGAAGACCCCAGTGAGAAGATCTCTCCATGCTGCATTGGGGGCAGAGTTTGGCCCATTCAATAGCAGGGTAGAAAGATGGGCAGGCACACAGGCACATCTTTGCTTGGTGTTCTAATTTGGCTGGTCCCTCAGATGAATGTAAACAATTGCTGGCCAAGATAAGCATGGAGAGAAGAAACCTGTTGATGGACATATGGATATACCTGGGCTGCCTATAAAGGGAGGCAGCATGACTTGTTTACTTCCACCTTGTGTGGGTGAGTTGTCAAGTCCCAACGGTGCTTGTAGAGACAGTCTCACACCAGGCATATGGATGGGACCCACACTGTGCTCCTTGTGGAGTGGCTGCCTCACAGGCTCCACATCAGCTTCCTCCCCCATATGCTGTAGCTGAATCCCAAAGAGCCTACCAGTGCCCTCTCATGGGCCAAACACACCCATTCCTATGGGAACCACCTGCAAGCTACTATTCACATCCACAGGGAAGGAAAGATCTTGCATTGTAAAGGAGTAAGAAAGATGTTTGTCTGTCCTTTAAGGATAAAATACTGATTCTTCTTAGCAAAGTAGGGGTAAAAAGACTATATTTTGATCCAAGCAAGGCCTACTGCTTTGCAAGACCTGAACTGAGTTTCTCTTGCTAACAGTTTTCATAGGATCCGTTTCGGGCATATCTATCACATTTTCAGTAAGTTGCTAAAGATGTACCAATCCACCATAGAGGCTGGTTCTGACACAGTTTCCTTCTCACAGCTCAGTCATCACATGGAAAAAACCCTAAAAATCTCTTTTCAAGATTAGTGCACTCATGACGTCCAAGGAGAGAAAAGTTTTAACTGACATATAGTAACAGTAAGAATGAATATGGTTGTGTATTTTGTGTGTCTTTCACATCTTGTTTCCAGTGAAAGAAGAGTTATTTGAGTACTTTCCTATGTTCCACAATAGCTTCAAGTAGAAGGAGATAGTTAGATTTGACCTGCTTCATCAGGAGTCAGCTATTTCTGAAAATGTTGCTTGGCTAGTTTGCTCCAGTGGCTTATTTGGCTCACTATAAAAAAACTGATCATTTACACATAAGCTTGGCAAATGTCAATTGCTTCCATTCTTGTCTGGGAGGTTTTATTGCACTCTTGAGAAGAGTGGCAATTGGGTGAATAAGGCCTTTTAAGTCCCATTGGCAGCACAGAAGGCGCTAAATTTGCCCTGCAACAAAGAGCAGCAATTTTCATGATTCTTAGAAGCCAATCTGTCACTCCGTCTTGCAGGGCAAGAAGCCCTGCTGGATTGTTATTTCCAGATTCTGAGATAACAGCTTTGAGGTGACAGCAAGTGCCTGCTGGTATGGAGCATCAGGCAGGGGCATGTGTTGGGAGCGGCATAGGTTGGGCAGGTAGAGCAGGCCACGTGAGCTGCAGATTCCAGAGGAGTGGAGGTGCAGGCACTGGAACCTGAGAGACAGAAGTCTCACCCATGCTGAGAGGGACAGACACCTCCATCTGCTCAGCAGAGAGATCAGCTGCATAAGACCATGGGCTGGTATCAGTCTGTCTCCTCTGCTAATTGGGTCTTTCTGAGCTAAACACGGTGCTGGCAAGCAAATGGAGTCCCTGGGAAAAATAGAGGGAAAAGCTTCACTGGGCTTTAGAAGCCGGCTTTCAACCCTTGTGCATGGTAAGATTTCTTCCTGATACTATTTTAAAACTCAGCAAACATAAAGCAAATGAGCAGATGAAACATGGAGAATTTCCGAGATTAGCTAGAAATGAAATACGAGCAGTGGTGTCTGTGGGGGAGGAAGCAGCCCTCTGTTGTAGCAGCTCCTGCAGTTTGGTTAGCATTTGGAGGACTCCAGTCCAATCCCTGCTCTGTCATGCCAGGGTTTACTGGTATGTCCAAGATGTCAGTGAAGAGCTCACAGCCCAGATCCCAGCCCTAGGACTGCTTCTGACTTCCAGCGGTTTCTTGTTATTGATGGAAGTAAAGGGAATAGGAGCCAGAGCAGCAATGCGAGCCGTTGTGACTCTGAGAAGGAGAAAACTGTTCCCACAACAATGGCAGAAAAATACTTTTGATGCCAGCATCAACTATAAAAATAAAAGTTTTGCTGGGGTACAAATTTGTTGGTCCTCTAGCATGCTACAGTAAAAGACAGCAATAAGAAATTACTGACTGCATTACTTGAGATGGCTCATGGAGAAGGGAGAAGGCAAGAGAGGTAATGTTAATAAATCATTGTCCTGTCCAGCGGGCTTCCATTATTCATAGAGAAGGGCAATTACGAAGGCATACCACTGTCCCGCTTCCAAAGTTTAACATTCCTGTTTGATATCTGATCTAGCAAACAGTGTTAGGAGGTATCCAAGCAGCATGCACAGCACTTTAAATGATTAAAGGAGCAAAGTGCTTGGGCACGTTGGCATTCTAGGCCATAGCTCTCTGGCAATTAAAGACATACATACATACATGTCTCCTTAGGTATTTATTGATACAACCCAAACTTGTTTTCACTGAGAAGGGAAAACCACATTCCAGGCTCAGTGTTACCGGTATGAAGTCTGAGGCTGATGCATCCCTGAAACAGGTAGGCTCATGCTGCCGAAATCAAAAGCTGCCTCCACTTCTTTCATTTCTAAAGCGATGATGGTGCTCCCACTGGACTCCAGCTCTCCACATCTAGGGAAAGGTCACCGAAGTATTGGCAAGATCGAGTGGGCAGTTCAGACACAGTCACCTCCTCACCCTCCACAAATAACAGGCTGGTTGGCTCCAAATCCAGGACTCTAATCCTACGGGACAGATTCCAACCTAGAGATACTTTGTGCCCAACTCAATGAGTGTAATGCCTACCCCTGAAAATAAACCACAAAGCTACAAGCTTACTTCAGCACAAAATTTCAAGTACTTCAATTTCTGCACTAGCATGTGTCCCCTCTGGTTTCCCATGATCACTGGAGGGCCGACCATGAATTAAGAAACGAAAATATTTTATGTGATTGCATGTTTGCCCATCACAACCTCGTTGATGCTTTCCGCAATGGTTCCAGCAACCTCTGATAAATTGGAGAATGCTGTGCCGTGGGTCGGAGCATTAACACTTACCTGGGATGCCTCTCATGGATCTTGGGCATGAGCTTGGCATCCTACCTTGACTCTGAAGTCCAGCTACAAAATAGGGATATAAAGACTGATCTGACTCACTCAAGTGTGCATTTCTCTGTGCGTGTGTGATGCAAAACACAGCACCGACACTGGAGTTAACATCTTCTAGTGTTATACACTGGCAAGTGAGAAGGGAGTTAGCTGGACTCATTGAGATAGATTTTTATAAATATGTACTGGACACAGAGTCCAACTGACTGTAGAATCCAGTATGAACTGGGAGCTGAAACATCACATTGGCTTGCCTGACCTTTAGACTTACATTTTTATTTATGGTTTGAATCACCTTCTCCCCTGAGTGTGGTCAGGGTTTAATCACTTGAAAGAAGAGGACACTCAGTAGCTCAAGCAGTGACTGGATAAGGATAAAATAAGGATAAAAGCCAAGCTAGCTTTGCAGGGAGAGGTACTTACTGTCTGTAATTTCCTTCTGCTTTTGAATGTTTCAACCTTCCATGCCACTTCTAGGTCACTTACCAAACCTCTTGTGGGTTCAAAACTAATTTACAGAGCAGAGAGAGAGAGAGCTTCCAGGAACCAGCATCTCTATACCACAGGTCAAATGCTCTGTTGCTTATTTGATCAGTAGCGTGGCCCTTCCCTTGCTGCTGTGCTCTGCAAGGGAAGCTGGAGTGGAAATACACAGATGGACACACAGGGTTTCAGCCTGCTAACTCTGAACCAGTTAAAGCTGATGAATGCCTTTCATAGTACCTCAAATCAGCTTGGGTTGTCAAACTCAAAGGCTAAAGGTTGTAATTGATTCTCTGACCAAGACATCCATTTCATCCAGCTGCTACATCTTTCCTGTGGTTTTTGAGGAGGACTCATAGAAAGGAGGACCCTTTTCTTCCTGTGGAAAGACCCACCGATCTACCTGGCCTGTGTTGATTCCCCTTAGTCTGTCAGTTGCGGATATCCTCTTTCTCACCGTTTAGCACAAGAAAGCACAGGGCTGATTCTACTCTGAGGGACAAGGTCTTGTCCATATCAGAAAAAAACAAGGGTGGAGATCAGTGGAAGCGGATGCCAATAGAGCCTTCATCTCCTTGGCATTCGCAGCCACTGATGACTTGTCAAGGTGAGCTGGAACTTTTGGCTGAGCTACCATGGAGAAGTACTGACATGCAGCACCTGAATGGAAAGCTTTCATGATTCTAGAGACAAAGTCAAGGGTGCAGCATTTCATATCCGAGTAGGATATGTAGTCTAACCCAAAGCAACCTCAAAATATGGACTGTCCAGGTCAGGCATTTATGTTCACATAATGACACATTCATGCATGCAGATGTGCATGCATCTATCCACACACTGCTAATAAAACAGAATTCGTTTTCATACAAAACACTAAATTGAAGAAGAACCTCTTTGTTATTTCTGTTAGGCTCAGACAAAACTCCCTGAAAGTCTTAATTGTGGCTAACCTACTGTTCAAGATCAGTTACCCTGTCACTGGCTATTTATTTCTCTGTTGTATAGTGGTACCACTGCTTCCACTGTGAAGTGCACAGTGCAATCAATAGATGAAGATCCTGTCTATGCTGCTGTAAATTGTAGATGTTCTGTGCTTGGGAGCTCAGGGCACACTGCTGAGCCTTTTCCACTGAACCCCCTAACAGACCTACCCGTATTTTAACAGAAGGCAAACCATTTTTAGTTATCCTTGCTCTTTCATGCCCCAGGAAAAGGTGCTGGTTTACACCTCATTTTCTCCTGTCAAACAGCTTGTTCTGCAAACTAGCCTCTGAGCACCTCTGTTTTAACCACTGCTGACCTCCGGACCCCACAGTATTCACTCAGTGGATATTTGGAATGCCTAAGTGAAATGTACCTAGGAGGAATGCAGGTATGAGAACTTTATTCCAGGCTGCAGATTATTAAATGGTTTTACCCAGCCAACAGTGGCAATTTGGTTTTCATCACTCAACATCTTTGCCTCAGAAGAACAAATGCACAAATTGAATTTTGGCAATGTGCACCAGAGCCCCATTCCAGAAGATGTTTATTAGCTGTCTTACCAGCCAAAGAGCAGAAAGAGGCTTTTCAGGGAGATTGCATCCTGTCCTCTTGAGCAATCTTTGAGTCATTATCTCAAGATCTCACATTTAAAATACTGTAATAAATGAAATTATTCATCATGAAATGGGCAGTCAGTCCATGGTCACTTTCTGATATCTCTGACAGTGTTCTCGGGGGAGCAGGCTCAGTGAGTCTCTGATTTGAATATGGAAACCTTTCCCTTTTTTTACACCTGTAATAAATCCATTGTGGCAGTGAAGATCTGTCTGGACTGGCTGTACTTTCTTGGAGGTATATACTCAATATTTTCCTCACAGATGTGAAGAATATTTGGAAAGTCTCCTCTCTCCACCATCCTGGAGACTGGACTCCCTTAATCCACCTTTACCTTGGAGGGGCTTTCCACAGTCTGATGAAGTGCCACTCTCTGACCAGAGTTTCCCAGGCATAGATGAAAGCTCCACTACCAGGCATCAATACCCCAGCTGGGCACACATCAAATTGTTTTTCATGTCTTTTGGAAGAAAACATGGCAAGATAAGGAAGATCAGCAGATGCTGACATTCTGGCTCCTGGCGTGTGCAGCTTGGTGCAAGGAAAGACTTTGTGTCTTCTATCTAACAAGGTAGGAAACAGCCTTTTCTGAAGGGAGGGTTATGGGATTGCTTCAGTGAGGCCAGATTTTTACCCTTCTGCTTCTGGAAGCACCCTGTGGAAGAAGCTGCAACTGAGACGTGCTCAGGTGAGACACACGGCTGCTCCACTACTGCTCCTACACCAAGGATAGCAGCGGGCTGAAGGCACAGTGGGAGCTGCCAGCCTACTGCATCATTTTCAGCTGAGGAGATCTCTTCCTCAGGTCCTGCTCAGTGAGCTCCATGTTTCCAGACTGGGTGCAGAAGTCATCATATTTTCCTAGAAGTAATTTTCATAAGGAAGGGACTTTATGGAAAAACCACATGCAATTGACTTAAAGACTGATGCTACCAACACCTGTCACTCCTATTTATGTCTCTTTTTCGTATCTCTTTACACAATGCTTATATAGCACAATCTCTATACTACAATATCCTTCCTAAAAGCTAAATTTGCCAAGAAATTTCATACAACCACATGTAGAAACAACCAGATAAATCTCCAGCAGAAAGGGGCGAACTTTTCTTTGTAATTTTTGGTGGCTTGAAAGCTTCTCTCTGACCTTAACATCCAGGGGGATGCCAGCATCTTATGAAGAGAGAGGGAAGTTCTCAACATGCTTGCTGCCCATGGGCACACTCTGATGCATGAAGCACAGCCAAGCCTCTGACCACTGCAGCTCCTTACAGTGAATGACAGCTCTACCTGCTTGGGAATGTGCTGAATTTCTCTGTCCTGATCAATTACATCCCACCTGCTGTGAATGACTGACCCCCTGAGCCATCAGGTGCAGGACAGCACTGTTTTCCTGCAAGGGTCAGCACTACTTCTTTTTCCCAAACCAAGTTCCAAATCTTGACTCCTAGCTTACACTAATTTATAGTAACCTAAACAGCAGGACTCACTAAAGTGTTACTTTTAAATTAAGTGTAAGTGAATCAACCTGTACTTGAGCTACAGTGATATTGGCATCTTATTAATGCTACATGGATGAGATCCATGCAATGTAAGCAAGTACTTTGCCTCCTTCTTACTAACAAAGTAGCTTTAACATGTTCTTCTGTTGGGTATTTGTTGAAGATGAGACTTAAAAAAACCTCCATAGGTATTCAGATAATCTGCCTCATTACAACTGAGCTATGTGATTCCCTTCTCCTGGTCCTGACAACAGAATCCCTTTTGCTTGTTACCCTCACTTTGTAGCTGTTGGATACCAACTACAGAAACTATTCCAGCTTCTCCAAAGTAGGTTTTGTTGGTAGCTTGTCACAATTCAGTGGTGACATGAAACTCAGTTTCATTCCTGCATTCTGGAGCAAGTTAAAATGCTATGTGGTATTTAGGGAGCCTTTGTCTTTTAACTCGTATATGTTCACCATTGTACTTAGGCAGCTTTCTTGGATACTGGCACAAAAGGGTTGTTTCTGTGGGAGGCCTGAAGTCCTGAATTCCTGCTGCTTGTTTCTGCTGTGCCATGGTGGAAGACGCTGTTGGGCCTTGCCTTGCCCGGGTGAATCTGTTACCTGCTGGTAGCTCTGGCTTTCTACCTGCTGCATGCATCTGTGCCCTTCTTTCTTCAGTTCTTTCCATTCCATTTCCCTCTGTGCTTCCAGCCCATATTCAGACTCTGTCTTACATTGCCCATGTCCGAGATCACTTTTTAAGCAGTATCCAGGTGACCCAGGTCCTCAGCTCCCTCTAAGGTCTGTGGAGAGGCTATTGTGACAGCCTCATACCTCTTGTGACAGTTGTTTCTCTATCTCACCTTCAAAATCCAAACAATCCTGCTTGCCTCTCTCTTTCCTGTGGTCCCCTGTCTCCACCTCAGGCATGCAGTGCTACTTCCACGCTGCTCCCTAGCTCCGAAGGGCTGGCAGAAGAAGGAGGCAGTAGAAGGGCATTGCAGGGTGTGCTCCCTAGCAAACAGGAGAGCTGATCCCATGGGGCACCCCTTCCACCAAATGGAATAGATGACAAGAAAGGGGAAAAAAAAATCTCTTTAAGACCTGCACCCTGCAGAGACAGAACCACCAGCTGCCCAGGTCCTCCCTTTTGTCATCCCTGCAGGCCTGGAGACAAGCTCCAACATAGAGAAGTTGGAGATAGAGGCTAATGGAAAAGGAGAACCAAAGCCCTCTTCCTCTGTTCTGTTTACCCCAGAGGCCATGAAATATGTGCTTTTCAAAGACAGACATTTCTAACACATTCCTCCACTAATACAAATTAGTGTAGGCCCCACACCAGATACTTCTGGTAAAATCAGTGTATTGTCTCAGCTTCTGCTTCAATAGGACTCTCCAAGGTCTCGGATGCTGGCGAGTTGCTTTTAGCACTCAGTGCCATTGCTGTATGGAGGGTGAGAGGAGTGGCTGCTCTACCCAGATCCCACCTCACTACAGCATTTCCACTGTCAGGTCAGGAAAACTACAAGCACAACAAAACACCCTTCAGCACAAATTCCTTTTCTTATCAGGCAACTGTATTTGCCAAAATGTCCAAGCAAGAGACAATCACTGCCACAGCTTGGGTGTTGCCTCTGGAATTTGGAAGGATGAAATCACCACACATCCCACCACCGCAGTGACCACCCTGCTCTCTTTGAGACATTTCTGACTAGGCTCATATGATGTGGTTGCCTCCAATTAGAAGGGACTGGGAGCAGTGAATCAGGAGGTCACTTCCAGTCCTGCAGTCCTTAAATAGTATGGAAAGAGTTAGTCTGAGCTTGCCAGTAGAAAGCAACGGTAATTGTTAAAATGGGCTCAGGGCCTGGAAGCATGTGACTAGGGCAGGAGAGGGGAGAATATGGCCCCAACTGCTGCTTAACTCAAATCATTAGTTTTGGTGGATCTTTAATACCACTGTCCTTTATGATCTGAGTAGGTTTGTCCCCTGGGAGCGATGGCTCTTTCCAGCCTCTGCAAGGCCCTGTGATCTCTGTGGATATTGACTCATGCTGGCTACTGGCAGTCAGTCTGGGTCAGCAGCAGCCCACAGACTGACAGAGTGACTCAGTGCCATTAGAAGTGGCCAGTATCCAGAGTTGTATCAGCTGTTCTCCTAGGTCAAGATGGATGTACTTGTGACGTATGTAATTTTTCTCTTTCCTGCACTCTGATTCTGTCCTGGGAACATCTCCTTGTAGGATTCAATAGGCACCATTGCATCTTCTGTCCAACCCTCTGCAGGGCAGTCAGAGACTCAGGAGTATGCTTGTATATTGCAATTAATTGGGAAGGCTGCTTTAGAAGCCTTTGCTTCTTCAAAACAAACACAAAAGTCAAGCAGTCTAATCGACTACCACAAAATAAAACCCTTCCCTTCTTTCCCACATGCATAGCCAATCTTAAATCACATCCTCTTGTCCAAACTGAGACAGATCCCTGTTCACCTTGGGCACATGGAGCCTTGAAGGAACTTTCTTGCACAGAATATTAGACCAAAAGTACTTATGCAGAAACATGTTTATATGGATGTGTTTATATTCACATGTAACTATGCAGCAGTGAGGCATTTTATGGTCTTGTCCTCTCCCTGTCTCCAACAAAGACTGCCTTTAATGTCTCAGTGATGTACCAATTCAATGTTTACATCCCTCTCTATTGTGAAAGCAATTGTGTGATGTCTGACAGCAGTATTTCCTGTCTGTTATAAGCAGCACCAACAACTGATTTTCATTTCCTTATAGAAAAAACCCACATTTGTGCTCCCCAGAGGCAAAGAAAAGGGTATAAAATGTGTTTCCCGAGGAATAATTTCTGGGCATGATATGATGCCAGCCTGGAGTCCTGATGCAGAAAATTGTTCTGTAAGTTATTACTGCAAGTTCCTCCTTTAGCCTGCAGCTGAGAGTGCACGTACTAATAACTCAGCAGAATAATACATGTGGTAAGATATTCAGTAATATTCAGCTTTACCCATGCATTCTTTCTCCTCTGTTTTTGTACAGAGTTCCCCTTCTTCTTACAGTTAAGCCTGGACATATTTTTCTATTTTAAATTTTCCAGTGATTTGTACAAGAGAGTATTAAATTGCTAAAGGGCATATTAAGTATTGCTGCTCTGTTAAACTTGAATGAAGCAATGCAAGCCTGGAATGCATTTAATAAATCTGCAGCCCGATAAGGAAACTTTCTTCGCCGAATCTGACATTCCTTTGCACTAATCACCTACGTGAAAGAACTGCCTCTAATTCTTTTATTCTTTCAACTTTCTCACCCCAGAACTAAAACCAGCTGCAGGCTTCCCTTTCTCTTGGCACCCTATAATTTAAAACCCTTTTCACAGCCTTCAGAGGAAGGTGTGCAGGAGCTGGGAGCTGTAGAGGCTGCAGATCTGTCCACATGGCCTCTCTGGAGCACTCCTTGCTTACATTTTTCCAGGGTTTTTTTTTTTTTTTAGTTGGAAAATGAGCACATAGCACAGTCAGCTCTGAGGAGAGCTTGTGGTGAGTATGTGGAAGCTGTACCAAGAAAAGACCTACGGCAGTGAATGAAGGGGGAGGAGACCAAACCAAGACATCCAAAATTGCCTGGGAAAGCTTGGAGATTTAACACTAAGTATTTTTTTTTAACTGATTTTTTAAAAATTGCTCTTTCACTTGAAAAGCCCACAGGTCATCTCCAGGGTGATTGACCTCCTTAATTCGACCCACAGGAGGAGCGGCCATGGGATTAGGCTCCATGAGGAGAGTTTGTGAAATGTGAAACCATTACAGTGGCAACGTAAGGTGACAAATCAGTTTTGATAGATGACAACTCTTCTAGATAGCTTTGCTTTGAATTTCAGTTTCTTCTGGTAGTGTATCCCTTCACTGCATCTGTCCTTTTCACTTGCTGCACCTTCTTGCCTCACAGAGCTGCGCTGGCCTGCCTGCTGCATGCTACATTTATGTCTAGCATATTAAATGAAATAAGTCAGGAAGATTATGAAACCCACTTCAACAGAGATTTCAACCCTTGTGAGAAACCTGTATAAACTCCCAGACCTGTTGATAAAACAGCAAAGAGAAAACCTCCAGGTCTCTATGATGAAAGCTTCTGCTTTCTCATATCATATGATAAATAGCCTTATTACAGTCAGCACTTCTTGCTTGTGATAACCTCTTGCACAGCCTTCGACTCACTCCTGATCCTCACTTGAAGGGAAAGGGTGACAATGGCAGAGCATGTACACAGCCACACTGTACCTGCTGCCATGCTACTGGAACTGCTCCTAACAACTGCTCATCCACTTGATGGCCTGCCCAGCCATGTGCCACTGTATGCAGGTACCACCTGGGCACTCAGCCTCATGCCCAGGAGGACCTGGGGAACAAGAGAGGAGGGTTAACAGGGAGAGAAGATGATGGGGTGTCTGCCAGGCAGCAGGAAGATAGGACACCACCTTTCATTCAGGAGAAGGACAAACGGTGAAGGCAAAATAGAAGCTACAGGACTGATGCTTGAGTCCTGGAGCCTAGTGAGAGGAAATTGTGTGTCCTTCTCCTTTAAAGTGAATGTACAGTAAAGGGTACCCATGCTGTGTGCCAGACTGGCAGGACAGAAAAGGAAAGCCGGTCCGTGTGAAGAGGGCAAGTACTGTATTGACAGCGGGAGCATAAGGCTCCTCATACTTTTCTGATGACACGTTTCAACCCAGATCAAGCTCTTTAGGAGTGAGCTGCCTCATGTGTCACAACCCTCAAATCCTTGGCCTCTGCACTGAGACTACCAACGAGAATGCCAGCTATGATGGTGGGTTTATTTTCACTGGACTGAATGGACTTCCCTCTCATTCCACAGAGAGCACGAGACAGCTGTAAGTTAGCAACAGCTTTTCCTTGGAGAGGGGCCCGAGGCATAAGATTTAAACCACCTAATCTCCCTCTGTGCCCATGTCCCAGAATCTATGTTCTGTCCGGACGAAAATAGCGAACAAGGAACCACAGGCGAGTTCACCTAATGAAAACTGCACATACCCCTTGAGGTGCTGCTGGAGGAGAAGTAATGGGAAATGGGGAAAATATGGGGGAAGGCTCGGGTGTCAAGTGAAGGAAGAGATCCAGGTTCCCACTCCTGAAGTGAAGACTGGGTATGTCATGTGCTTCTAAATGTGCCCAGCAAAATTGGGTTTATGATAGTGAATTGATGCCTCAAGAGAGCGATAAGGTTTGGGCTATTCATCTTTTTTGGGCTTTGACGTCACCAGAAGAAAGGTACCATCTGTGTGGAAGTTTAATTTGTTCTTCCCACTGCCAGAAGTCAATGGGAATGTAGTTTTGCAGGTTTGATGTTTGTTCATCAAAGGTTGTTACAGCCCCAGCTTGAAAACAACTTTTCACAGCCTTGGATTCTTTGGTTAGCTTTTGAAAGCAAGCTGTGTATTATCATTTCAGTACTCAGCAATGGGCTTCCTCCCTCTTCCTCTCTCCTCCAGCGCACCTGGCCTTTGCCCAGATCTCAAGACGTGACCACTCCCTGGTTTTCATCTTCTAATACCCCGCCACATCTCACACCACCTCCCGCCTGTAATCTCTCGCATTCCTCGGTGCCCGAGCGCTCGCTGCCAGCCAGAACCACTCGTTGGGCTGCCCGGCTCTGTCGCGGCTCTCTCGGGCAGTTCCCTTCCTCTGCCGCCCGGCCGCTCCTCCCGCTCCTCCCGCTGCCGAGAAGGTGCCCGCGGGGGCTCAGCCGCGGAGCCGGCACCGACAGCGAAGCCCGGGCGCTGTTTCGGAGCGGGAGCGCTCCCGGCACTGCTCCACCTGCCCGTGTCGGGGCCGCGGCTCCCTCTAGTGCCCGCCCGGCTCCGGGCACGGGCCAAGCCCGCTGGGAGCCGGCATCGCCCCCCAGACAGCTTCGCCCCGCCGGCCGTGCCTTAGTGGGCAGCGGGCACCGCGTCTCTGCCCGGAGAGCACGGCTGGGGACATCGGCTCTTCCGTCCAAGGCAGGAATTCCGGGGAAAAAGTAGAGTCCACCCCAAAAGCTCTGGGGGAAAGGAAGACCTTCACCTCTTGCATGAACAATCATTTGTTCGCTTTTCCCCTGCTTCTCATTATAAAAGCTATTTTTCCCAAAACAGGATGTTGGGCCAGGGGAGGTAATATAAACAGATGCATTCTTTGAAAGCTTGCGGTGCATTTTTGCGGAGCATAAGCTCTGCATTGGAAATGCAGAGACCCACGAGGTATGGGAACAAGGGAAAGCAGCAGCAGGAGGAAAAACCCTTCCTCTGACAAAAGTGAACCAGCCAAGCCCCTCCCTTGACTTTAGTACTTTTTGTTGAGAAGCAGAGGGCACAAAGTTGAGATTAAGAGGTGAAGAAAACCTTTAAACAAAGCTGATACTGGTAGCTTGCTAGAAGAAAGCTTAAAACAGTATTATAGGCAGCCTTTCTTCCCTTTAAAAATGTGCAGCATTACTTAATTTTCACCAGCACTGACCTTTGATGACCAGAACAAAAAAGGACGAACCGCTTCCATCTCTACTCATTTCCCCTCAGACTGGCTCCAGCACCTGAAAGCCAGTGACTGCCAGGGTTATTAAGCAGTTTCACCTGGATCCATCACTTCATCTGGGCACTTCATCAGGTTGAATCTTTTCCCCGTTGCTGTGTGCTTCTTTTATCAGGTGTGGGCTTTTCACAAAGTGTACCCTCACCATTAGGGGCAGGGAGAGTGGAGCCAAAGGCTGTGACTGGCTTTTCTGCCAGCTCCCTTATGGATATCCAGCTGCCCAATACTCGCACCAGGAGCAGCTTTCCTTAACTCCTCTTGTACAGGGTTCTGCTCCTTATACCCTGCCATGCATATCACCTCTTTTTTTTGGTTTCTTTGCTCTGATCTCTAAACTTCTCTTAAACCTTTTAGAAGCAAAACCCTTCTCTCTTTTGTTCTAACCCCCCTGTGGAGTTCTAGAGGGCCACAGTGTTTTGAAGCTACGCACATACACTTGCTTATGTTCCTATACAGTGCACAAACCAAACACATGCTGTGCCACTGCAGCGCTATGGTGGGAACTTGCCATTCCTGTGTGTGCTAGGCTGGTTTTGCTCCCCTTGGTTGTTTCATATTGTGATCCCCTTTATGGTGGCACTTTCACACCGGCTCCACTGGCCCTGAACAAAATCACCATTTAGACAGTCTCCAAGCCTGCAGTCCTGACAGTCAATGCAGTGCTTCCCCAAGAATGAGCTACCAAGTGCTGGTGCAAGGTTCTGGGCTTGTCCACACCATTTCTCTGCCAGATCTCGCCTTGAGCAATGCAAATGGGAATGATGAATAAGGGAGTAATACCTTTTGACTCACTGGACTAAAGCAAACTACTTTTGGAGTGACAGGCTGGAAAAAACAATGGATACTTGGGTTTGGTTTGGCTTGGTAATTTTTTCTGTTTCATCTAAACTGAAATGAATGACATGCACTGGAGAGGAAGGAAGAAGGGAAAGCTGGCTGTTCCCAGGCATTGAGCACTGCAGTCTAGGCTCCTCAGCAAGAGGCTCCTACAGTTTAACCTGCGCTCATCCCCTTGCTTCTTCTGCATGCAAAGCATCTTTTTTTCAGAATCTACTGTTTCAATTGAACATTAACACTGTGAGGTAAACACATTATTATCATTATTATTTGTAATTACTATTTGATCTTAAATATTGTTGCTAAGAGGAGTCTTTAACAATATGACACGTTGGCTTCACAGTACATGAGGGCTGGCCAAAACCTGAAGGGCTATTTTGAAGAAGGTGGGGATTACCTGTCCTGTTTCAAATTACATTTCCCAGCTCACTATCTGGTAGGATCGCAATGAAGTTGTTCTCATGGAAAATTTCCCCAGGGAAATTCTCAGGACCTCCTTTTTATTTCCGGAGGACAACAAACTAGTACAAAGTCCCCAAGTGGTTTAGACAGCTACATTCAGCTGTCTTCCAATGGTGCCCATGGCTCCTTTCTGAGCCTGGGACTGAAAGAGAAGAAGGGAGGTGGAGGGTGAAGTGCCAGAAGCACTGAGCAGTTGCACCTCAGCTGGATTGCGAGGGGTCTGGGGCACTTTCTGCAGGGATTGACGGGAGGCAGAGGAGCACAACTCCTCCCTGCAGAGACTGTGTGTAAATAAGGCAAACAGTTAAGGCGTTTGGGTTTGCATAGTCTGGCTCCACTGCAGCTATTGTGATCCCTGTTATTCAGGAATTCTACAAAACCGTACCAATTCTCATAAAAGTTTTGCAGAGTAGATAAATACTGCACTCCAGCATTCGCGGTGAGGGGAAAATGAAAGCTTTAAGCAATTAGGCCGGGCCACACAGCGATTGGGCAGCAGGCCGGGCCGCCAGCTGCGCAGGGCTCCCAAGGAGTCCTCATCTGCCGCCTGCCACAGCACCGGTCCCATGGCCCGGGCAGCTCTGCGAGGGGGGCCAGGGAGGGGGCACTGTGGGACCACATCCATCTTTTAAGGGAAGAAAGGGTCTGAGCTTCCTTATGTTAGCAAGAGCAGCAGCTTTTGGAAAAGATGCTGACTTGCAGCTAAATGTATTTTCCCTTGACTGCCCCAGTAAGCTTCTCTATCTATTTTGCACTTTTCTATTTTGTAGAGAAGTTAGTCTTAACTTTGGTCAGAGCTGTTCTTGGCCAAGGTTTTGCCAATGCCTCTGTTCCCTTTCCTGTGGTGAGAACAGAGAAATGGGTTGGGTCTCATCTTGCCTTCCCTGCCAGAGCTGGCTGCCATAGTGCTCTACCTACAAGAGATGAAAATGCTTTAGGCTCCTTTGGGTTGACCAGTCCATGTCCATAAGGATTTAGAGAAAGTTTGAGAAGAAGCCCCAGCCCCTGGGCAAAAAGAGGACACTGTATTTTTTTTTTTGAGAAGCAAAAAGCTTTTTTAACTTAGACGATATTGTTTTGGAAAATCAGAGCTGACTGCATACTAATTCCATCTCCTTCTCCCCGTTTTGGAGTGATAAAGCATGCACGATGCTGCTTGACACTGATATTTATAAGACAAAGTAGAGGTCAAATTTGCTGAATGTTTTCCAAATTCCAGTGAGGTTTATCACAAAGAGCCCCATGCACAGACCCAAGTGGCGTGACTGACAAGGGCTGGATTGTGGAGTCACTAGAAGGCTCAGTTTCCAGACAGTGCTGATGGGCCAAATCATGTTCTTTGGGGCAAAACCCGATGGAAAGCTACAGCTGTGCAGAGGGACTCCAGGGAGTTTTCACGGCTAAGTTTCTGACACGAAACTCCATTGTGAGGAGCTGGGTTTTCATGCTTCAAGGAGAAGAGCTGTCCTCTACCAGCACCATCCTGCCCAGGTCTGATGAGAAAGAGCTTGGAACTCAGCCCCTGTGGGGCAGGCAGGAGGCTGCTGCTTTCCCTTCCCTGCACCCTGACATCTCCCCTGGATCTCTGTAGCTTCTATAAAAAAGAAGCACTGCTGGGCTTTCTTTGCGAGCTTCCTGTCCAAAAAGTGCAGGAAAAAAGTTTCTTTCCCACAGCAAGTGCCGACAGGACTAGCAGAAACTTGTCCAAGGGAGGTTGGCAGAAGTGCCCACCAGCACACCATGACTGAGAAACCGGCTCTGTTTCCCCCACCCCACTCAGACACTAGCTCCAGGGCTGCTGCTGACACCGAGTGCCTGTGCTCACATCAGAGGACTGACACTTTGGAGACTTCTTTGCACCCTGATGGGCTTACCTGCCAGTGCATTTCAGCCTCCCAGCCCAAAGCCAGAGGGGACGGATTTGGTATTGCTAAGCCTCAGTTATTTCAACAGAGAGAGGCCACCACCCGCCCTAATACTCAGAACAGAAACTAGATCTGGAGCAGGAATGAAGCTGACACCTGCAAGGTGGGCTCAAAATCAAAAGCCTTCCCCCAGTACCAAAGTTCAAAGCAAGACTCAGCAGCGTGTGCATCTCCACGCACTTGGACAGAGGATTATGTCCACATTTGCGCAGTCTTCCTTAAGATGCTCCCCAGAAGACATAGGCAAAAGCTTTAACAGCGTGTGCTGTCCAGGTAAGGAAAAGACAGGGAAGAGATGAGAGGAAAGCACCAGATCTCTCAGGTGAGAGGCAGATGCCCCTGCCTGATAAGTAGAAGCTATCACAAGTTGGGGTTTATGAGTACATCAGACAAAACTGACTACTTGGTGAGCTCTGTGAGAGCTGTCTTTTCACTCCGTGGTGGTTGCTGAACAGTGAGGCATCACTTCTTTTTCTGGGTTTTTAAGCACTGTGGAAAACCAAACAAAAACACAACTTAGATCACATACATGAACAGAGGTCTGATGGCTTTTCAGGTAGGCTACAAGTGCCATATATTGCAGGAGAAAATGTGACCATATTCTTGCAAATGGCTAAAATTGACAAGATGTGACTTCATCTATCTTCTTATCTGCTCTTAACTTCTACAAGCACACTGTTCCCAAACATAAAGCCACCTTACAACCGTATCATTTCTGCAGGTGTTTATTATGCAACTGAACAGATAAAACTTGGAATTAATCTTTGTCCTAAAAGGAAATAAATGGTCTGCTGAAGGGCTTAAACATCATTAGTATTTAGGCAGTTAACTGAAAGGTGTTCCCAGTTTTAAGGAAAAGACTCCAAGTAACTAAAATTTTCCATGGTTGTTTTGCCTTCTGAAATCTAGGGCCGATCTCATAGCAGAAAACAAAGTTCAAGAATTAAGACACTTGGCTAAATTATAATCAGTTTATTTTCACAACCTTACTGTGTGACATTTGGAATATCACTTACCCACTTGCTGTATCCATTCCCAATGTATGAAATGGGGATAACAGCACTTCTTTACCTCCACTGTGGATCAAAAGGATAAGCATATTAAATCATTTTCCAAGATGCTCAGACAATATGGTTAGTGAAGAAATACACTACACAGACTGACCTCGGGAAATACAGCAAATAGAGCCAAATACAAACAAATGGAGAAATTGAAAATGGAAAAGGCTCACAGCTCTTCTGTGAAACACAGGTGCCTCACTGCTGCTTCTTTTAACATGTTTATCCGGTATGATCTTGAGAATCTTGTCTTCTTTGAGGAGCCAGAGACTAACAACTGCAGCTGACTTCCTCTCCCTGCGCTTCCCACCACACAAACTAGAATAGGAGGCTCCAAGAAGAGAAATCCCCGTGTGCCGTGGGAAGCCATACCCTGGACTGTCACTCCTGTGTCTGTACGAACTGTAATCATCTCTGTTTCTTTCCTGCATCTAACCTGGAGATGATCATGAGTTCAACACTGGGACATGCAATCGGCTTTTGCTACCTGACAATGGTACCATGACCCTGAGGTTATCCAAAGTCACCTGTAGTAAACTGGAGAACAACAGGAATACTTTCCCTTGTGGCACAGTAACTAAATATTACTCTGCCTGTTAGCAGCAACACTGTGCCAAGGATTTGTTTCACTCTGCTTGTCACTTGCACTTGGAGAGAGGTTTGCTGAAGGATCAAATCCATGTCTCTGATGAGCTCCTGCACATCAGATACAGGAATAGGCTGTGTGCTTATGCTCTGCCACGTTTCTGAGATGAAGTGGCAATTTAAGTGCATACGGAAAAAGTAAGAAAATCAGTACTGTCCTGCTAACAGTACAAATCACAAATGTGAAGCAGCATTTGATTCTGAAAGACCAGTTTTCCAGATAAGTCAAAGCCACAGAGTGAGCAGCTTGTGCGCCACTTTTGCTGGCTGCTCTGTATGATCCTTGTGTTCAGACCATTAATCTTAACTCTGAACAGTATCACCTTCATGTATTCCTGCTAATCTCTACTTTTCACAGCACCAATTGCCCTGCAGTATAGCTGAATTCTTTAGCTTTTTTTTTTTTGCCCATTGCCTCCAAAGAAGGGAACAGAAAGATGACAAAAGTCTGCATAAAGCACAGTCCTATGTGCCTGCCTGACAGCAGTGTTATTAACTTACCCTTTCAGCCACAATCAGTTAAATACAAAACCAACTCGCGTTCTTCCTTTACACACTCAGAAAAGGAAATCCACGTGTTTATATTCAAAATCCACATTTAAATAAACCAGTGGTCAAATCTTGCCATCTTACAGTGTCTGAGAAGTCAAATCTGTATTTGCAGAAAACTTCTCCCTTCCCCCAATCCCACTGCCCCAACAACAACCTTCCTGCAGGCTCTTCCAAGATGACAGGGTCAGACATCAGTGCCGAGACACAACCATCATGGTGTGCTGGTGCTCTCATTACACTGATTTTCTAAAGCTTACAACTGAGATTCGACATTCACTGCACGCTGCAGCTTGGCATGTAATGCCATTTCCAGACAAACCAAAGAAAACTTAGGACTGTTTCTCAGCTGTGAGACATCAGGAATTGATTTACGCTGGTTGCAATTTAACCTTCAACCTTCAAACTAAGATCCTTTCCCATCCGCTTTAAATATTTTGCAGGGAAATTTTTTTACCCTCCAGTGGCCATTTCTCGTGGAGTTGCCTTCTAGCACCCTTCCTGCCATACCTGTGGGTACTTGAGCAGAGCCTAACTTTGCAAACCCTCCCTTGGGACAGGCCCTGCAAAAGTGGTTCTGGTGATTCCAATGCCAGTAGACACGCACTTCCAAGGCTTGGTAACACCCTTGTTTTTCCCATGGAAACTGCGTATGGAGGTCTGTATGAAGCAACGTTCAGTTCTTTACTCTGGTCTCGGCTCATGCAAGCAGACTGATCAACAGTGTTCCATGTGTTAGCTGAACTCCTTGCAAAAAAGACAGAGTCCTTAAAAATAAAACAGAAGGAATGCTGTGGTACTGTATTATAGTATTTTAGCTCTCAAAAATGTTACTGTGTTGTTTTAGGCTAATGTTCTAACATCACAGATGTTCCCTTTCTTAGAATGAAGGGAAAGATCAGAGCACCATTAGTCTTAGCTGGGAATCAGAGGTTTTTATTTTTTAAGAGAATGTAGAATTTTATTCTTTGGCAGACAATGTTTTTTCATTTGATAAGAGGACAAAAGTTGGCATGCAGTGTGGTTTCCTTTGTTAGTTAAAAAACGTACCTGTACATTCAATTTTATTGTACCAAATATTGAAAGGAGGAAAAATTCCATGGCTTAAACTCACAGATGTGTTCTCCAACATTTAAAATTTGTGGCTTTGCTCGTGTGTTTATGATACAATGCACCATTCTATGTCATAACACTCAAATGATTCATCAAAGATCCAACGATAAAAGAATTGCAAAGAAACTGGAATGCTTTAAATACACCATCAGGTTCATGTACTTTCAGTTCTGCTGAGCTACTTCTCTACATACAAGTAGAGAACACTTTAGATACTCGGACTTAGCCCTGCATTACCAACAAAATTTATGTGGAAGAGAAGTAAATTGAACAAAAACAAAAAATGGCACAATTTGTCATTGTCACTTGAAACTTAAGACTAAATTTTTTTTTTTTCCAGAATGCTGCATTTAAACAACAGTTGATTCTCTCTTTAGTGTGAAAGCTCTGATACTTCACTTACATTGTAACATCACTCTGACCACTGGAGCTTTTATGCCTGGCCATCAAATACCATATCCAGTAAAAATGCAATGTATGGAGACTAAGTTGTTTCTCTCCTGGATAAAACTTCTACTTAGGAGCTACGGAACACTGGACAATGTACTTCAATGTACTGACCGCACATCTCAGGTGAGTAAAACAATTCTGACTTCACTCTCACACTTCCAGATAGTTTGAGAGATGCAATAACCCAGGAGCAACCTGTTCCAGTCTCACCGCTCAAGTATGACTTTCAGAGGACGCCCTATGCCGTATCCAATCCTGTTCTGTTGGGTGCAACTCCAATGTCCTACCCACAGCCACTGTATCCAGGCAGGAAAACTAGTGCAAGCAAGAGGACTATGGCGCCAGGAAGAAATGTGCAAGTTTTATTTTTAAACATCGCTGGACTGAAAAATAAAGACTCATATGGCTTATTGATATTTCAGGAGATAGTAGTGAATAAGTTAAAGAAGATTTAATTCCAAAACATATGTTGCTTCATTCATAGCTAAGCTAACGTACACATATATTTTCTTATTTTCGTAAGTGTTGAACAGCCACCTTTTTCCCCCCAACAAAGATCTCCAAGTACATGTATGGCACTTCCTACAAAGCTGTCGAGGACTAGAGGCTCACAAGCAATGACTTTTTTTTTTTTGAATAAGAAATATTCATCAGACCCAAATATAATTATTTAAATCAATTTCTTCCTGAGCAACTTAGAATTTGGAATGTGCTGAAAAGTTTCAATAAATAAGTCAAAGATTAACCAGCTTAAAACGTACCTTTTAAAAGTTAAGCAAAATATATTTAATGACAGAGAAATAGGCCATAGGACCAGGAATATTAGATGCTATGTGCCAGGTAAATTTAAGACTTACCATTTGAGGAGGAGAGGCCAGGTTGATTGTTACCAAAATACAACAATATTAAAACCTAGCGAGTAAATCATTAAGCAGCTTTTGTATTTAGATTATAAGTAGTGATGGCTGAAGATACCATCAAATAAACAGATAGACTTTACTGTAAGTGGCAGTGAAATTGCAGGAAGGGTGAATGTGTTAAGTGACTATACTCTGTTAAAACGTTGGCAGAAAAAGGATTCAAACAGAATTTTAGAAACATGAGAATACTAGTTTTCTTCCCAAAATATAACAACTCCACAGTGTGTAAACTAATCATTACTCTTTCAATGTAATTTCATAGAAACCACTTAAAATATACAATGCAGCAGATTCATATTTTAGCTAATATGTTAGTTACTATCTGTGCCATTTTCAGCTTTCTTTAACGAGCTCCCCCACAGTAGTGCATTGCTACCACCAACCTGGGATGTTAATAAAGAGAACAGAATCTTCTTCCTAATATTTTCTGTAAGTTAGCATCTTGTCTTAACTCTTCTTTATTTTCATTCTCTGTGTATAGGTAAAGACCGAGTGGTGAAGATGGACCAAAATGTTTATTGGCTCTCAGCAGGCTCATGGAAGTGAAAACCCTTGGAAAGCCCATATGAGCTGATTCTGAGTTCATATGCTTCATCCATCACAAAGTAACTTTTGCTTGTTACAGCAAACTGAAGTATGACCTTGCAGAAGGCAGCTGTGGAATATGAACCAAAATTTTTCTGGTAGATGTCTGAGAAAGGATGTGAGATAGACAGAGGTGGATTGTCCTCATGCTGGCAAGCAACTGCAACATCTTGTACCTGCTTCTTTCCCTGTGCTCTAGGGACAGGAATTTATTGCTCTTATTCTCTATTAGTCCAGCTTTTTCTGGCAACAACAGTGCATAAGAGGCCAAGGCCTCATCAAGACCCCAAACTCCCCCCTATTCTGCTGTGTAGCAGAAGGCCAAAGAGCTCTGCCCAGGGCTGCCTGCAGGTCTGTCACTTCTTCACCACCAGTGCTGGCAGGCTGCCCAACAGCCAGCACGCCACACGTCACAGGGAACCCCACCCCAGGGACACTCCCCTGAATAACAACAGCACCTCACATTTGGGGCTACTTCTCTTTCCCCTCCCAGATTCCACCGTTCCCCTTTGTAGTGTTGGCAGATAATATTTGTAGTGATTAACAAGGGCAACTCCCACAGTGACTCTCTCAACCACCTATCACTGAATCAACTTTGGTTTCAGAGAGTACATCTTGTATTTGTTTGATGATTCTGAAATATTTCAGCTAGAGAAGCTGTGTGTGTTCATATTGTTAATTTTCCTTCTAGCCACGCTAAAAGCAGGAGTCTGGTGTTTGTGCTGGTGGGGAAGCTGCATTCAGCTTCAGATGTGAACAACTAAGTTCTGCAGTTGCAAAAATACAGGTCATGCTTAATAGGAGTCCCAGATGATCTGAGTTTTTTAATGAGTAGCTTTTTCTGTGTCTCTTTGGATTTGTGACCCAAAAGAATAATAAAAATCTAAAAGTACCATTCTTGAACATAAACCCCATATGTTACACCTTTTCCTTTAGAGTCTAACAGAAACATACTCAACTGCTGAAACAAAGCTCTCCCTCCACTTTCAATTTGCTGTTGCCATTCACTGACCTGGTAACTTCTCCCACTCTATGAACTAGAAGGGTTTACCAAAAAAATCTGGTTCCTGTAACTTGCCTTACACCCACTAGTATTGATTTGGCAGAATAGCAGCCTCGCTCCTCCGGCACAGGTGATTCAAGGAGCCGTTACCTAGCCCCTTTGTGAGCCTGTTATCCTTGGATTCGCAGACAAAGCAATGGCTCCGACCATACCACTGGGATACCAGTGCGCTTTGGACAAAAAGAGGCACTCTTCCCAAATGGCTCACAGCCTGTAGTTCACTTGCTGGTAGTTAATGCCACAGTGTTATGCCATGAAAACTTGTTTCTGAAGAGAGAGAAAAGAATCCGTCAAAGTTACTTTTCAAGAATGCTAATCTATTCTTTTGTATTTTGCAGGTTCCCAAAGGACTACTGTGTATTCCAAAAGTTATTTTGTGACAGACAGTAGCTACTTCTCTCTGGAACTATGCTATGGCAAGGATGCTATAGAGCCAACACTGCATAACGAATCAAACCTGCAAAATCAGGTATCTCCCAACGGTTCCAGCATGTGGGAATGGTCTCTTCTGTTCCATTTCAAATCCGCTGCGCATTAACTCAGTTCCTTAAGGAATTACTTTCAATAATAATTAAAAAAAAATCTTAAGAAAGCTGGAGGGGTCACCAGAAGAGAAAGGATAGCTCTTCCATCCATCACCTTTTATAGATATCCTCAAGCCACTTTTCATCATCTTCTTCCTCATCATCTATTGGTTCCTCAGTTTCCAGGGGAGAAGGGATGAAGAACTCAGGTCTGGGACGTGGTTTCCTGATATGAGACTTCAGTCCAAACTTGCGCTTTAGCAGGTGGAATTGTTCTTTGACATAGTAATAAAACTCATATTCGTATCTCATGCGTTGGTAGAGGATCTGTATTGCTTCTGGAGAGGGGACGGTCTTTTTCACTGTCACAGTCAGATTGCCAAGTTTCCTATGTTCTGTAAAGAAAGAACAACAAGCAACATGGTGGGGGCTGATCAGCGAGACCACACGTAAACTTTTTAATTAAAACATTAAGGCATGGCCCTACTACATTACTGATACAAACGAGTTCAAGTTGTCTCTTTAATAATGGATTTACTTTTAACAAGATATGAAAAAATACAGAAGTTTGAATTTAGGCTTGCATCTTTAAATATGGCTAGTTCATACAGGTCATTTGGCTTGTCTGCAGTCACTGAAGATCTTAATTGTCAATGGTTACATGAAAATGCAAAGCATGTCATATGAATTATGAGCATAAGCTACACGTAGAGAAACACACAATCTTGCCTAGCTTTGGAAATTTGATGTCAGGCACACCACCGAGCTTAACTAACCAATTATTTCCTATGTGGCATATGGTGACCTGTCTCAGTTGTGCTTTATTATAGTTAAAATATAAACAGATATTTGTCAACTCGAATCCATCTAAGGTGGATACAGGTGCTACATCTTTGGGTAGCACCGAAGGATTGTTGGCATCACCACACACCACCTCAGGATCAGCTGTGCCTGTTAACTTTCTTGTCCTGTTATACCTGTTAACGGAACTAGACTCATCTTCCTGTCATGCCCTGGAAAATTTCACTACTTTTTTGTTCATCCGACAACTTTTGCTTTGGTAAACTGAAATACAAACCTTTCACTGTTGATAAAGAATTAGAGTTACTAACAAAAACACTGAATTGTCTCTTTGCCTTCTCTGTCGATAGATGAGTCTACCATTGGAGATTAATGTATTTGAATGAGGTGTAAAGCAAACTCTGAAGGCAATCATTTTGCTCTTTTCTAGATGGCAATAGGCTGCCTGAGCATCCTAAGGATTTTCATCCTAAGTATATAACATGGGAACCTATCTCTTACGGTAACAGCAGTTCTTCAAGTCAGAAGTATTCAAAAGGCCATGAAGGATGGCAAAGAAAAAGCTTACACGGAGGAAGCAGACAACAAAGAACGTTTCATGTTTCCAACTGGGTTCCAGTGGCAGCAACCACCCTCAATTCCAGAGGGAGTCCTTGAATCAAAATGTGATTTTACCATGGGCAGAGTTTTGGTTCACGTGAGCAGAACAAATGGAGGTCTTCCGAAGCATCTGCCAGCAAAGCTTAACATATGCTTAACATCTCTACAGAGAAACACGTTTTCATAATTGCTTATGCATAAAGCTAAGGGATGCAGTGATGGTTCCTAGCAGGAAAAGTAAGTTGTTCTTGGGATCCCACAAGTAATATGTTTATCCAAGAGAAAGAATCAAGAGTAGCTTTTTAGGGAAGACAGGAATTTTAAAAAAAGAAAAACCCTTTTATCTCAAGAGGTAATAAAATATGAATAAGTCCATCTAGTAAGCAGAACAGCAATGATCTTTAGACAAAAAGCTAGTACAAGATTTTAAATCTCGAAAAGGACAACAGATGGGCAGAGCACAGCAGTGAACGTGAACTGCTTTCTTTAAATTTTAAAATATTAATATTTATAGAGCTGAGGGTATTGACACTTGTAAACAGATTTGATTTTCAGTCTGTGGATATGCATTTTCCTCCTTCAGAGTAAAGGAAAACAACAAGGAACATTTTAATAATACTACATGAGACAAATGCTCTGGGCTGTACATTCTCTTATTCACTGGACTTCATTGTGTCACACCCATCTGGTGCAGAAGAAAAAAGTTGTATCTGAAATAACTATATCTGAAATAGTCAGTTGTGCTTATCAACTCCAGCAGAGTAATTTGAAATGTAGGAAGAATGATACAAAGAGAATATATGTTAACTAGCTTACCCAATGTAACACTGTTCTAAACCACAAAAAAATTATTTAAATCATTAATTCTATTTTGCATCTATACTTATAATTCTTCCTCTAAAGGAAGAATGGTTTTTATTAGTTGGTAACTATTTAAATATACTACTGCATAATTAAATGGAACTTTTATACCAAAGTTAGTAGTTCTTTAGGCTGAAATCTGTCTCTGTTCAGATATCTAAGTAATTAAACAATTGAGCACACAAAGTTCTCTGTTCTTTAGTTACAGTGATGTATGGTGAAACATGCTCTATATTTACTGACTTTATCAATTTGCTTAATTTTATTTAGATAGTAGTGAAATTACTAAAATATACAAAACCAGAAAGAAAGATCCAATTTTTAACATGCTGTTTAGCTAAAAAAAAGTGTAGAGGAAGGATCAGGAAATGCCTGAATTTAAAACAGACATTAGCATACAAAGCAGGACCTGTAGTTAGTAAATAGTGTGAAGTATTTTTGGTGAAAATATCTGGGCTCCCCAAGAGGTTATTCTCTTCCGCACCACCTCTACCCATAGACTGGAATAGACTAGTAAGTGTCTCATCTTGTTAAATTTTCAGTCAAGTTATTCAAGTTATCTTCAAATTGCCATTGATGGGTATGAGATGACTACACTCCAGGAAGGCCACTGCACTCAGTCTGTCCTCGGGTGAGAAGAAAACTTCATGATTATTGAGCGCTTCGACATTCCTCTTTCTTGTGCTTAGCTGACAGCTTCTGCGAGCTTTGCAGTCTAGTTTTCTTTACAAATTCAGCAGCAAATATATACTACTAAATACTGCAATTATTAGCTTAAGCCTTTATAGTGCTTGCCAACTTTGATTTTATGTAAGTTATTTCTGTTACAGAAAACTCCATTTAGATCACTGGAAAAAGCTCTTTACTTATATGGTCCCTCCAGGACTCTAAGTGGGCAAAGCCACTTTCACAGCTCCAGCTCTCTTTGGTGGTGCTTCTCCCAGCAGAGAGAGGCACTTTTGCTTAGCCCAGGAGCACTGCCAACTATGACAAGGTAAAAAGCACGAGAGTGTTTTCTTCGGGGGGCAGTCTGTGGGGGCAGGAGCAGCCAAAGGTAATGTCCTGGTGGCGTGCCAGGCAGGGAGCAACCTGGTGCTCCGTGCCACCCTTGCAGCACAATACACTCCTCTGAATTTGCTGTTGCAGTGGCAGAGGGGTTTCTGGAGGTGTGCAATTCTCTGCTCTGTGCACACACCTATGTCTACAAAAGTACACATAAGAACAGACAGAAACACCCACACTCTGGAAGGCTGCAGGGGCAGTGTAAATTTTCTGGCTCCCGTTTGTTTGCCTTGCAGCACAATCATCGGAACTGCAGAGCATGAAGAGCTGTGAGGTGTGGGTTGTTGGATGGCGTGAGCTGGGCCTGTGCCTGGCTTCAGGCTCAGCCTTTTGATAAAACAAGTGAACTCTGCTTTTTTTTTGTACTTGAACTTTATTTAGAAAGTTTTAATTTTAAATACTCTTAAAAGGCTCTGTAATGCAAATATGGATGAAATCACAAAACTGCCCCTTGAAGTCACCTCAACCACCTCTTCTCATCATAGAAGAAAAATGGAAAACTAGATCTGGCTTAAGGCCAAAATACCAATCTGCATATGCTACATAAACCCAGCTGCCCCATCAAAGGACCCCTATTTTATGACCTTTGAGACAGCTAACCACATGGAGGGCAACAAACTACACCATTTACTCCTTAGGGTTATTTTTCTTAAAATGTGTTTTCTTTGGCATTCTTTTAAATTACTAGAAGAATGTACCATACAGTAATGCAACCTCCCAGTGCAGCCTGCTCATACCTTGAATTAAGACTAAACTGGTATGCAGATAGGAATGAAGAAAAATTCTTTTGGGTTACCAGTTGATGAGCGTTTACTGTTACTTTCCACACTCTCACTTTTTTTTTTAAAACTAAGAAATGGACATTACTCACTGCAGCAATCCAAACCATAGGGAAAAGTGAGTTTTATAACTTGTGGCTCCAAAAACCTTGAATTGCCATATTTAGACAAAATGATCCTAAAGGCATTCTCCACCTCAGAAGAACAATTCAGAACGATGTGCTCTCCAGTGTCCTGCTGTTCTGGGGGGTGCCATGCAGAGGCTGCTCCTCATCGCTGCTCCTGGATGAAGCCACAGGGAGCCCAGCACCCCTGGAAGGCCCATGTGGAACGGTGAGCCAGGCTGAAGGCAGCTCAGGGTGGCTGCAGGCCAGCACAACCCTGGGCTTGCTGGGCTAATGCCGTGGTGCAAGAACGCCATGCCGAGCTGTGCTGCTCTCACGGCTGTGCGAGCACGACGGCTGTCACAGATACAGCAAACTCATTTCCTGCAACCACACAGGGAGGCCCTGCGTTTCAACCATACGCAGCTGAGCTACAGCACATACCTACTTCTCCGGAGTTTTAAATGGAAATAAATGTATGTCACTGTGGTTAGATGTGACGTACAAAGGGGCGAGGGTCTCTGCTTCATCTGCCTTTCAGTGCTGCAGTGCCAACCAGGGCTCTGATGGCTACGCTAGAAATGATCTCCCCAGAATACTGAACTGCAGCTTAGCAAAGAATTTTCCAGCTCAATCGATTTGTTCCTCAAACTCAAAATTTTTAGCCTGGCTCTTGAAGGATATCTGGAAAAGGAGAGTCTGGGGAGAACTGATGAGACGTTGAAGTGCTGGGCTCGCATGTCTCTCCAATGGCCACAGGGCTACTGCTGCTCAGGAGTCCTGGTCCAGGGCAGGTCCCTGGATCCAAGCTAGAGGAAGGATGGTGTGCTGCAGCCACACTCCGTGATGGAGCACCTTGCTTGGTCTCACGTTTGTTAAAGGAAAGCAGGGATGGTGGAGAAAACATAACAGAGACACTGACCAGGCAGAAATATATTAAGAATCAGAACTGATGGAAAAGTTAAGTAGCAATTTGTCCCACGGCATCTACCAACTTTACCTGAAATACTATGAATCCCAGTTATTAACCTCTTCACCTCTAGTTTACTCTCCTCTCAGTTGTTCACAGCAACAAAATATGGTGTAAGTTGTAACGACATGTAGATAAAGATTAGACCTTCACGTGCCTACTGGGGAGTTATGCCAGGCTCACAGCAATGCTTGCTCTGTTTTAGCACTTCTGTCCAGTGCCGCTTTGCTGCCCTGGAACAACTCCCAACTCCAAGGGATTAGGAGAACTTTCACACAGTGGCACACAGCCGTTTCCTATCTCCTAAAGGTCAGATATGGATCTCTCCGAAAGAGAAGCTCTCCAGAGGTCACGGAAACTCCCAGAACTCCAGGGATCTGTAATGCTAGGAAATGGAACGTCCTGTTATTTATCAAACAGGGATCTTGGGAGCAAATACACCAGACGTGTAATTAGCACGGACAGTGTAAAATGATGGCTGTCAGTGACAGACATGGAACTAGGTGAGACAGCAATGTTCCTTCTTCTTTCTTACCATTACAATGAATAAAGAAACCAGAGGAAAGAACAATCTCCCTGTTAACCTTATATAATTACATTGTTTATATTAACATAGACAAAATGCAGGAAGCTCTGACAATGATAAGCTGGCAGAGAAAAATGGAGGGATGCCAAAACAGAGATTAGCCAGGAAGAGCTCAAAGAGATAATCTGAAAGACATGTAGTCAAACAACTACTAATGTTCCAGGACGTAAACACCAAGGAGGCATGACAGAAAATCACAGCAAGGAAGAAAAAAGAAGAAAAAAGAAAAAAAAAGATAGTGATAAGCGATAAATGTAAGAAGTACCTTGGTCTGATAAGGCCCCAAACAACAAACATCTTCCTACAGTATGTAAGTAACATGTATTTGGAAAATGCTGCAGAAGTCAACACTGCACTGGTCTGGACAATGTCAACTGGACAATGCAACAGTGACATGCATTCAACAATGCTCTTACATACAACTTGAACTGTTAAAGGCATTATATCACTATTATGAAACACTTGCCATACAACAAACTCAACAATGCAAATATACAACTTTCCCCAGCTACCACTCTCTGAAGTCTCTTCTCCAACCAGTAAGTATTTATCGTGAAATCTCTAACTCTCCTCCTGGAAACATCACAGTGTTATGCCTTTGCTCCTACCAGTTCAGAACTGTGGATCCAACAACATGGATTTCCAGCTGCATGGGACACCTCAGCCAACCCTCCTGTACCACACATTGCCTCTGATGCTGCCCTTACCCTGGAAATGTGCTGTATCTCACATAAGATCAGACAACAACTCTCAGTAGGATCTTCTAAGAAACTCCTTTCTTCAGTGCATTTTAGTATCGCATTCCCAGTTCAGGTAGGTTAATGCGGAAGAAAAAGAAAAGTTGAAAAATAACCCATACTGGCAGAATGAACAGGCAGATTCTTATGAGAATGTGGTCAGGTACTTTTAAAGCCATTAAGCAACTTTTAAGTGAACTAGACAGAGTTGGAGGTGCCAAAACCAAAGTCATCTGCAGAGGAAATGCCAGGATTGTCTAGTTTGAGTTGCCGAAAGAACTGCTATGGTTGCAGCTCATACGCAATTTCTAATGTATCTTTTATAGCTGTTTCAGGGTTATTGAATGAATCCAGTCAAATCTGGATCTGAAAAAACCACAATTTAAAAATAGGTTCTTACAGATCGCTTGTGAACAGTGCTGCATAGTACTTTATGCAGATACTAATATTATTACTTTTTTGCAGAGACAAGAGAGAGTTGCAGCGACTGAGACAAATTTCAGCAGCGCTTATGAGCAGGAAAAGCTTCACCACAGCTATGTAATGCAGAAAATCTGCAGAGATATAGCCCAGGACTTGAGAATCTAGAGCAGGCATCTTGCCTTTGTGCTTCGAGTCATGGTAGTCTGCTATCTGTGATTTTTGTCCACAAAAAGGAAATGATGAAGAGGCATGCTGTGCAAGCTAAGATGTCCAAGAGGGATGGAGAGAGGTGAAGGTATCTTTATTTCCATATATAGTATTGGTAAGTAAAACACTGGCATATAGCACTCAGTTTTGTAACCACATCCTAAATCAGAGTATGAAAACAGCCTCAGAATGAACACTGGGGCTGAAAGGGACACTTTGGAGAAAGATGATAAATTCATTCTGGTCAGCTTACCAAAAAGAGACGATTGAGAGGTGACTTGTTTACAGCATCTGCATATTTTCATGGTGAGAAAACTATGGGTACTGAAGGGCTGGAAGCAGGAACCAGACAAATGGGGACTGGAAGTACAGCATTGCTTTTTTTAAGTGGTGAAGGTGATTGATCGTTAGTACAAAACAAACACAGTTGATTTGCTATCACTTGAAAATTTTGCATCAGTGCTGGATAACTTAATGAACTCCAGATACTGGTCTCTATGCAGAAGAGAGACTGTGTGGCCTGTAGCACACAGGAAGCCAAGCTTAATGATCCAATGATCCGTTTAAGTCTTTCACAGAGGCAAGTTTCAAACATCTTGCTTGTGTCAGCTTTCAAGTCAGAAGCACCACACGCAAAAGCCTTTTTGTCACTGCCTTTCAGATACCTCAGTGTGAATGCAATTTTTGGAAGATGTCTGGACACCCAGTTTGGTACCTTTTCCACTTCTTTACTGTTCAAACCTAGTGGTCACCACCCTGTAGTATCGGGCCTTGCAGGAATGGGAAATAATCCTACATTAAAAAAAAAACAAACTTGAGACCATGGCCTTAAAAATTGTTAATTCTAAGTGCAGCCTCTTAGCCTCTTAGACTTAAGCCTAAGTCTTCCAAGAGCATACATATGACTGCTTATTTCTTTATATAACTACTGAAATGAAAAATGAAAGCAAAAATACTAACTAGGATGCAAGTAACGTCCAGTAATAAAACTTACGCACTGCCAAGGTAAAATCACAACTGATAGGAGATACAGTACTGGGAAGATGCATGTTACTGTATGAAAGCTGCTGTTAAAATGGGGGGGAAAAGGGTGCTATCGGTTCTTTTCTCCCTTGTGAGAAAGTTGCCAGTTCTAAGAAGATTTTCTCCCAACCATGTCTGCACACAGACAACTGAAAGCCCCAAAATGGTTTTATTTCTTATTATTTCAAGTTACAGGCAGTCAAGAGAAAATTGTCTCTTTTGCCCTTAGGTTCTTTTGTGTATAATGAGTGACTGAAGGCAGCCAGGGGCCGAGGCACTGCTGAAGAAGGAAGAATGCTACCAGAGCAGAAACAACACACTGTTCCTTTCAAGTTCACCCCCTCCTGGCCCAGAGCCCAACTGCCTTGGCCAGCTGCCAGGAGATCGGGACAAAGGCTTCCTCCTCTGGCCAAAACCGAGGAAAAGGGTCTGTTGTTTAACACAGGCAGACTTGTTTCAGCAGGAGAAAAAAATAAAAATAAGGGGAATTATATTAACTACAAGCCCTGGGAGAGGAGAGTAATCTCATAGTGTGGCTAATGCAATTCTCACCCTGTGCTTTTCCTGGAGAGGGAACATCTTGATTTTCTACTGTTCAGGCTAGAAGGCAAAGTATAATGCCCCAACAAGGCTAAGCCCTAAGGATGCCAGCGTCTTCACGTACCCTGAAGTCACTATGAACCAGAAACAAGAATGCATCCTTCCTCCTTCCAGGAAGCTCCAGGCAACACACTCTGCCCTCCACGCCTGCACGAATAAGCTCAAGTGAAGGGTGAGTGTCTCCACCCACAGAAAGACAGTAATTTCTATGCACCTAGCAGACCTCCAAGAATCTGACAGATAAGCTAAACATTTAGGTATCTCAGGACTTCACAGTGACCAAAGCTCCTGCTGGATTTCCACAAATGCATCAAACCCAAGTCAAGGTGAATTCATGCCTGGGCTTTTCACTGCCCCTGTTACAGAGCCTGCAGCTGTGTCTGCAACGAGGAACCTGGGACACTCGGGATTTGCTGCAATTTGAGAGTTTGTGTCTCTCCTGGAAATCTTGGAGGCAGATGCTGTTGCAGAAGTTACAGAGATATATCGGCTCTTCATGCCAACCTCAGCATTTCTTTAGCAGCACAGCCACAGGTGAGGGATGGGGGCTTGGAAAAGGCAGAAGAAAATCCCTAGGTCTGGTATGACCTGTTTGATCCTGAGCACCAAAGTGCTCCCTCAGAGGCTGTATCACAGGACGTAGTCTCTCAGCGGCCTGTGGCAGGAGACTTCCCCTGGCAATGTTTTATATGCATGAGAGCTTTTGGAACCAGACCCCAGTTCAAGGATAAGTATGATTTTAATCTGTTTGGGTTAATATAAATGAATACAGGACATTTTCAGGTGCTTAGAAGCTGTTCAAACACCATCAAGATTTACACATGCATGTACTTGCGCTACATTCTAGGCAATGTATTTTCTTCCGGAGGGGTATGGAAATAGCATTTCTGACATACATATGAGACTAAGATCTTTGAAGAGAAAGGCTTACCTATGCACCCCATGCATCTGTACCAGCCAGCTGCAAAGACAGCTGCCTCCCCAGTAACTCTCACCTGTCTTCAGTGACTGACACGATCAGCTCCAGCACACCTTTACCATTCTTGCTTGCGCGTCAGCACCGGGAACAATCCATTGAGGAAACAGAGCTTGCTCAATGATCTTTTTAAATTCAACTCCCATTTAACATTAATGTTCAGACAGTGAAGAGATACATGGGCACATATTTCTGCCATCTATCACCTTGTTTACAGGAAGTACCCTTAACTCTATTGCTTGTTAAAGGACTTAGCTGAGTACTCTGAAAGCGCACATGAATTGGAATGAGAGACATACGGGGTATGAAAAGCCATTGCTCCCGCACTTAATCCTGCAAATTGTCTTATGTCTGCAGTATTTCAACCAGTAGTTTCATGCCAGTATTAGAGAGACTGGCTAGTATCAAAGTTTCCAGGATAGTCTGCACGTTAGTTTAATGACAATACTAGACCTGACATAATGACTACTGTGCTTCAAAGTTATACTGCACAAACCTTTCCCTTGTGATTAACAAAACAGGAGATAAACTGACCTGCTGTCTTTTTCCATTCCAGTATTTATGGGCACTTGTAAATGTTAACACCTCTGAATAAGAATAAAATGAGACAGAAACCAGGAAGGATGTGACAGCAATTAGGAAAAGCTCTACAAGATAAATCAATTTTGGGAGGGAATGAGGTTACTAAAAGGAAGGCTTTTGCTGAAGAACATTGCAATTTTCTACACTGCAATCTTCAGGAGTGGTGGAATAAAGGCACTCAACATTACTCAGAAGACATGCAATGCTAAAAGTTATATCAAGATAATGAGAGAAACCTGTTGAGGCAGATTGGCCCTAGTCAGCAGTCAAGTACCCATGAGGCCATTTGCTCTCTCTCCCCCTACTCCCACAATGAGAGAACGGGGAGAAGAGGAAGAACAAAAGCAAGAAAACTCGTGGATAGAGACAAGAACAGTTTAATCTGGAGGAGGTGGGGAGGGAGGGAGTGATGCAAATGATATCCCTTACCACATTCCCCAGTCAGTGCATAAGCAATGGCCACCCTAGAAGCTGAAGATCCCGCTCCTTCCTCCACATCTACTTTTATTAATTATTGAACATGTTGTTATATGGTGTGAACTATCTCTTTGATCAGTGTGGGTCAGTTGTCCTGGCTGTGTCCCCTCCCAACCTCTTGCCCATCCCCAGCCTACTGACCAAAATGCAGAGTGACAAGAAGAGAAGGCATTGATGCTGTGTGAGTTCTGTAAGTAAATTTAACTTATCTGATAACATAACACAACACAGAAAATACCATTAAGAACCAAAAGTCAACATATCAGTGCCCAATTTCAACACCTATTCCTCTAAACAACAAATCCGAGCCTGAATCTAGAGAGTTCTATTCAATTTGCTAAGCTTACTAGAAGATTTTTTTTTTTCAATACAAAGTATTTTAATGAAGTTCTGTGGAAAACATGATGAAAAAGTTATCTGAGAGAACAGTACACTCAGGGTTTCCATAGTAAGAAAAACAATGAAAAAATAATCAAGCCAACTTTAGAAAGGCCTGTCCAAAACCATAAAAAATTCACCTCTGGGAGGCTCAGTGTACATTTATGCAGAAGGGACATTGACCATGTTGGATGTGTGTATGCACTTACACATAACAACACGGCTCTGAGGCACATGTTTTCACCCAGGCTCAGAGCTCAGTGGGTGACCAATGCACACAATCAGGTTTTGTCTTAGAATCACTAAGGTTAGAATCATTAAGGTTGGAAAAGATCTCCAAGTTCACCGAGTTCAACCTGTGACTGAACACACCATGTCAACTAAATCATAGGGCTGAGTGCTACATTCAGTCTTTCCTTGAACACTTCTGGGGATAGTGACTCCACCACTTCCCTGGGAAGTTTCTTCCAATGCTCAAACACCCTTTCAGTAAAGAAAATTTTCCTGATGTCCAACCTGAACTGTCCCTGGCCCAACTTAAGGCCATTTCCTCTTGTCCTGTAGCTGGTTCCATGGGAGAAGAGATCGACCTGGCTACAACCTCCTTCCAGGTAGTTGTAGAGAGTGGTAAGGTCTCCCCTGAGCCTTCTTTACTCCAGGTTAAACAAGCCCAGCTCCCTCAGCTGCTCCTCATATGACTTACCCTCTAAACGTTTCACCAGCTCTGTTGCTCTTCTCTGGACACCCTCCAACAACTCAATGTCTTTCTTGCAATGAGGAGCCCAGAACTGGACACAGAACTCGAGGTGTGGCCCCACCAGTACCAAGTACAGGGGGACAGTCACTGCCCTGCTCCTGCTGGCCACGCTATGTCTGATCCAGGCCAGGATGGCATTGGCCTTCCTGCCCACCTCAGCACAGCTGGCTCATGTTAAGCAGGCTGTCAACCAGCACCCTCAGGAACTTCTCCACTGGGCCACTTTCCAGCCAAAAAAATCTACTGGGGAGGTTGTCCTCTGCAAATCAGTGTGCAGCTTTGGGAGGGACACACATGAAGCTATTGAGGGAGCAAGGGGACACCCAGCCTAACCAGTCAAAACAGCGGAACCAACCCTAGCAATCAGTGGGGTGACAGATGCCTCAGCTAGATTGCCTTCACATCCAGCCTTAGTGCTGAGTATGTGGGTCCCAGAACCCAATTCAATGTCCAGGATGATGGACACTGGGGCCAAGTTCTCCAGTAAACCCATGGGTGCTGGGAGTATGAAATTGTGACTCTGAGCTCTTTAAGAACACATTCCTCACAGGCTTCTCTAGTATGTCCAGTGACTGTGGTCATCAGATTCTAAACAAACAAAGTAACCTGGGCACATCAAGTTCAGCTGAAACTTCATCCATCTGCTTTCCACAGTGGCTGACAGCCTTTCTGGCACATTCCCAGAGCATTTAATTTTATTAAGTACATTTACTGAAGAAATGAAAACCCTTAAACTGAGCAAATATAGAAGTTTTTTTCATTTTGTTTGAGTAACAGTGGGAAATGAAAAATTGCAAGGCTAAAGGAAGTGAAGGGACTATTTATGTAGCATGGGAAAAATTAAACTGAGATTCAACACTTTAAAGTGGCTGACATCTGTTTATCAAAACACTTTTGTTGTATCTTTTGCTTTTTGTCTTTTCCTGCTAAGACTCAGAAACAAGGATGCAGTGCTAGATTAGTCCTTTGATTTTAGCAGCAATCTGGGCAAGTTCTGCCACTATTTCAAAATCAAAATATTGGTCTGGCATTGCCAATTGCTAATAAAATATACTAATGTATCATGTGCCATTTCTTCACTAAATTACTCACACATGTGTATACTGTATGAAAAGCTGTGTGGGACTAGGAGTTTTTCCCTTTTTGCACGAGATACAAAGCGGCTACGCACTTAACTTTTTATTACTTTTGAACAAGTGGGATGCACACCAAGATTTGGTCTGAAAGGGTAACTGAAGCAGTCTGTGAATTGAGCAGATGAATTAATCAGGAACTCAAACCACTGATTTCTACAAGTAGCTTGCAAAAACATGCACCAAGGAAAATAATTTTCAATGATTCAAAGCAGAACCTTTGGCTAAGTGGTAAGTCTGCCATTAAAATAGGCTAAATAAGACGTTCTGCAAATGCACAAAGTACCGGGGCCTGCCAAGGACCCAATACCATATTCTATCAGCAGCAGAAGGCAGTGCCAATTAAATTCTGAAATTTAATATACAGACAGATATGCTTTGCAGTTTCACTGCTCTTCTGTTAGTAAAGGTTCAAAATGAACTGGGCTGACATTTTTGGTAAGCTGTTGGGTAAAGTGTAAGACAACAGACTGAGTTTTCTTGCTGTCAACCACTTGCATTGGCATGTCTGCACCAAGTAGGCAAAGTTGTACAAGATGCAATTTGTTCTTGTTATTTTCAAGTAATAAGAGCTAAGAACAGCTGACTACAAAAAGGGTTTACTGTCCTCCAGGAGCTGCTCTTGGTATATCTGGATGAATATATGCGTGTCTCAGGATGTGTGTACATGTATGCCCATCATAATAACGTGTTTCTTTCAAGGGCTTGGACTAAGAGCACCCATCTTAGGCATTTTCACTACTCTGACTGGAAAGAACAGTTTGCCATTTGCAAACAAAACAAACCAAAAAAATATTAACACAAGAAATCTGTTTCATTGAGCTTAAGAAGAATACACACCCTCCATGCTAAGCATCTCACCCAGTCATTACAGAAAATCAATGACTTGGTTTGGCACACAAAGTCATGAGCTAGACTAAGTACCCAAATTCAGAAAAGAATACAAACTCTTCAAAATGCTATTTGGTATCCAGGATTCCCAGCTGATGTCCTGACTCTAACAGCTTTTAATTGCCATCACAAACACTCAAAATTTACCACTGAGTTTACCACTCACTGAATTGAGAATGGGAATAGATAGCATAAGAATCTAAAGTAGAAAAAACCCCACACCTGAAATAGCCACAAATCCTGAAATAATAACCCTAAGGAAGATGTGGAAAGCATGTGATAGTTCTGTGGTGAAACTGGACAAACACCAGTCCCTATGAACCAGGATTCAGTGCAGAAGAACAGACTGAGGACTTCTCAAACACTGAAACGTAAGCTGTCACAGCAGAGACATATCTCACGTGCTGATCCAAAAATCTTGGAGAGAATACGGAGGAAGCAACTGGTGAAATTACCTCACTGCCAAATACCTGAGCAGGTTTGTTCAACCACCATCCCTTACCCCAGCTGGTCCTGCCATGCTTCACCCTCTTCAAGATCCCTTCATAGTTTTACTGTCCAAAATCCTTCCCCAGGTTTCCTGTCTTCTGCAGTTCATTCACTCTCTAGCAGTTGCTTTGGTCAACATGCAGGGGTTTCTTGAGAGTTTACTAGAATAGATCTTCCTCTTCATTCACCTCCTTTGCGCTTGGTAAGAGAGTCCTGGGCTTCTGCTGTGTTTCTGTGCCCCACAGGGAGCTAAGGTCATAGACTTGATTCCTGGAATCACTGCGGGAAAATACAGTGGGGTGCTAAAAAACTCCAAGTGAAGCCCACAAAAAACCCACAAACAGTTCCAACAAAACTCAAATAGCATTCAATGATGCACAGATCTGTCTATCGGATAGGCAAGGAAAGCACTAAGAAGGATGATAAACTTTGTTTTTATATGCATACTTCATCCTTGCTCCTACAAACACTACTGCATGTCAACTCCTAGCCAGCATCCCTCTCAACCCTACTGTGTACCAGTATACAGCATGAGTGAGGAATATTCCTGCTGATGAACTCCAGACAGCCACTCAGGGAACCAAACAACCCCCAGAGAGAAGAACAGCCATTTAACTCTCTTCACTGATCATGCAGAGAGTTCAGTTTCCCCAGTACATAATTTAAGCACTGCCATTAAATAATGTCAATATCCAGTGAAGTAAGCCAGGTTTGTCTAAAGACCCTTCAAGGATCAGTCAGGCTACTGTGAAATAGGCAGAGCACTTACGGAATAGTAGAGTGGAAGAAAACTTAAAAATAAAAATAAGACTTCAATGCCCAGAAAAAATTTAGTGTTTTTTAGGCTAAAACAGAGTTTTCTGTGAATATTTTCATTCAATGTTTTAAATAAACTTGCTTTGGCTATGCTGTCACTTCTGTCATTTCCAATTTCCACTAGCTTTTGGAAGATGTATATTATATATCAGTCACCCATTAATTCCACACTCTCATTTTATGGAACAGAAAAAGCATGTTCGTGCCCAAGCAGCAAACCTCCAAACTTGCTAACATCCTGAAAGCCACAGGAGCACAGCTCTGCAAAGCACTGAGGGCTTTGGCTGACTGTGCACACCTGTGGCTCCCTGCATGCACCAAATATTCTGCTGCAGCAACATCCGTGTGCTCCCTGCCCGTCTTCCCTCCAGACAGGCCCAACAGAACCAGCCACTGGGGTCTCCCAGTAACTTGTGCTGCACTTCTTTCCAGCGAGAAAGAAGCAAAACCTGAAAGAACCCACCCCTTCTGTCCTCTTTTCTTTGCTAGATCCAACAGTATTCTTTATCAATCTCCTTTTTCCCCTTCCACTCCACAAAAAACAAGAAATCAAATCATGTAGCTGATGGCTTGGAAATGAGTCAAAGCAGTCAAGAAGCAGGAGAAGCAGAGACAAGACAAGCACACAGTTTTTGTTCTAAACCCTACATTTGCATGCTCTGCAACACCAAAGATGTGATACCCATAATGACTTACAGGTACACGTGTACCCCAAGAGCAGCAATACATCATCACACAGCAACACAACTTCACAGGCCCTGCAAAATTCAGTTGAAGGGAACAAAACGGAAGAAGACAAACCTCATTCAAAATTTTCATTACACAAAACATATTAGATAGAATCATACAACAAAAGGCACAACAATAGGATATACTATTTTATCATTAATCTGTCAGAATACAAGAAATTAGGTTTTTTCTTGTGTTGGATGCATAGAGCTGAATAATCTCATAATTACAGGGAGGCCAGATCACAAAAAATAGCCACGAGGAAAGCAAACTGATTGTGAAGAGAGTATTTCAGGGCCTGAGAACAGATCAGGAGTGCTTGCGTGGGCAGACAGCAGATGCTACTCCAGACTTTCAGCAAACAGCAGAGCAGGGAGGGATGGGTAAATGCTGGCATTTAATTGCTGTTTCAGCTTAAGCAACTGGAGGAAGATAACAATTTAAGACACTGCCCCCTGGATAGCTTTTGTATTTCTCCCGAGTCTTCAATTATTATATTTTTCTCTCTCTTCAATATCCTCATTTCCCCTGAGTATGCACTGACCAGCAACTTGCATTCCCTAGAAATCCTCCCACTAGCTATCTGGAATGAAATTTATGCTAGAGGGCATAACACTCTTCTAACATGTAGATGCCTTTAAAACCACAAGTCATCTTCAGAAACCAAATTGCACAGAGGTGCATAAAGAATTCCTCCAAGACCTATTTTGGAGGCAAGTGAATTCAGCCAACTCACAAACATCAGCAGTAATTTCAATTCAGTAAGCATGTTTGGCATCCTCACAACCTTCGCCCAAACCACATACCTCTTTGCACGTGCACTTCTTTTAGAAATATTTTTTCTTGGTCTGTTTTTATGCTCACTTTTTGCCCTCAGCCTGTATGATAAAAATTTTCTGGGTGAACCCTGGAGAACTGAGCAGACCAAACGCTAATTCTCATATGGAATTTATTTAGAGAAGGAGAAAAAATCCCTTAAATTGAGTAGTTACGTTATTTTGAACTGGTTTTATATTTTATGCGTACATAGCGGAGCTGGAATTTCAGGGCTGGCTTTTGTTTGCATTCATCACGAAACATTTGTTATATGAGCTGCAGCTACTGCTATGAAAACAGCTGCTGCTCAATGCTAGAAAACCAGAGGCCAACACAACAGTTTCTTTCCTTCTCTGCTAAGTCTAGCTGGAAAATGAGGCCAGGTGTGTCTGCAGAAAATTACCTTTCTTTGGCTTCACTGTCATCCTTGCCACCTTTTGCTTACCCAGAAGGCAAACTTGAAAGAGAACGGACAAATCAGAACAAGAGCAGGCACGTTCTGATGCTCCTGAATCACCTACCATTAAACACAAATCTAGCTTTGCATAAAAATTTCTTCAGTACGAGACTGCTTCCCTGTGCAGAGAAAAACAGCCACCCATCTGACAATCTGGGCACTTTCCTACCAAGCTCCACACACATCAGGACCCAGAGCGTCCGTGGCTGCAGCTCTCAGTGCCGAGGACAGACCTTCCCAACTGCACATGAGCTGAATTTTAATGCTTTGCTTTGTTATGATTAGTAAACCACTACAGTGTTGTTTTCGTTGCCTCCTGGTAACATCACATCAGCACTGACCTCTCTTACCTCAGTCACACCTTTTTAAGAGAACATTTATCCCAGGCTGGAGCACAGTCCCTGTGAGACATCCCTGTTTTTTAAAAGTAAGGGGACACTACCAAACAATGAATGCCTATCTCTTTCACCAGCTTTATCCTGCATGAGAACATTCTTTCTCCTATCCTGACCACCGGTTTTCTTAAAGAGCTTTTGGACAGAGATCTTGCTGAAAATCACACCTGTATCATCTCATATCCCTGTGCTTGCTGAGTAGGAAGTAGTTGATTTTTTACAAATGCCATACTGACTTTTCCCAACTGTCTATTAATCACATCCTCTATTATAGTTCCTCCCAGTATGTAAATTTCATTCTTTCATCTGTTGGCGTCTAGCTGACAACTGCAGCCCTCTAAAAGCTTGGGAGTCATCTTAACCATTCTTCCAAAATAGCTGCATATTGAATCAGGGGAAACACCACAGAGCTGGTCATTTCAGTTTCAAAGAAATCCTTGGTGAATACTAGCTCTCACAGCAGCATCCCTAACACTGCCAAAGAGTAAAGACAGCTCTGGAGTAAAAAATGTTACACCCTAACAGTTACCTGTATTATAGATGGCAACTGCAAGTAACTGAGAAGATATTCAAATGGAGTGCAAATAGCACAACTCAAAAGATAAGATTTATAAAGTGCAGTAACCATTGTGCAAATGTTGGACACAAAGATAGGAAACTGGAAAGAAGAGAGTGATAAAAGAACACAATGGGAATGCAGTTTGGAAGAAGGGGAGGAAACTGGGAAGACGAGCCTAGAGAGAAGCAGAGGAGAGGATGCTCTTTCACACTACATTTGAAAATTTGTGATTCTACTCCAAGAACAGAGAAAAAGAAGAAAAATGTAATCTTCATAGCTATATTTAGTAAAAACCTCTTTTCTCACTATAGCTTCTTGGAGAGCAAATTTTAAAGAGGGACAGATCAAAAAGGCTTGGAAATTCCAACAAGGAGAGGAAGTAGGGAACATAATTCCAAGAAATGAAGAACAAAGGGTCAGCTCTCCAGCACCATAAATTGCCTTCAGTGCAGGTAAAGCAAAGAGGTTGAGAGGAAGGAGCACAGCACAATGTGAAGCTGTGTTCAAGAGAGGAGTGATGGCTGGGAGACAAACCAAAAGGACTCCTGTGCAGCAGCTGAGAGCTACACTGCTAACATATTTGCTTCATTTTAAAGCTTACAACTTTGTCATCAAGAGCTGACCCTTGCACTCTGCTGAAATTCATATTACTAATTCTTTCCCTTCTTTTCTAACAGTAGCAACAGCGTCCCTAAGACAATTTTAGAGCACAATACACTGTGTCCTCTGGGAGCAAGTGGGCCTTTTACAGATGTACCCTGGGGATGTCTCTTCCCTGAGACTGTCTCCCTGTCACTTCTCCCAGCTGCCCACTGTCTCTCTCTTCCTGACTCTTGTTGGCCATCTAGCCCTGATGTGGTTGGAAAAAACCCTTTTGATGTTAGCTTTAATGGCTTTAGCAAGTTGCATGTCAGAAAGTGCCTTGTTATAATTTCACACCTAACTTGTCAGAATTTATGCTCTCTCCCAGTTTCCTAATTTTAATTATTACAACACTTTAATTACTATAGCAGCTAATTTGCATCACTGTAAAAACTTGATTTTAAATTGCAGCATTTATGTGACAATCTAAGTAATTCCTAAGGGATGGCTACTTGACTCTACTGTAAAAAATATAAAAGTGTTTTAACAATTGAATTGCTTTTCTATAGTTACCTTACCTTTAATTTTTTTCAAAACATTTCTGAGCCATCAAAGGTACTGGCTCATGGTATTTGCATTGTTTCTGCAAGATGCCTTGGGGATAAGAATAATCAATTTAACCTGCAACTCATTCTACCATTGATACAGTGACTTAGTCTGAGAAAAAAGTACAATAGCTTTATTTGAAGACTGAAAATACAATTGTGCTCCTAAAAGCTAAGTGAATAGTCAGCTCTGTGATCTGCTCCCTACTGCTCCCGTGTCCTCAATGCCAAATATGCTTAATTTTCAATTAAGAGATGTTTCTCCCCAAACAGTGGCCCTGAAAACATACTGTGGGACACAATGATAATTGAGCTAAATTTTCAGTTGTTTTGGTCCTATTATTAATAAAAGTTTTTTATATTCCAGCCTCAGCCACCTTGTGCAGCTTGCTTGTTTCCATGTAGGTGAAATGAAGACCTCTTCAAATATACCAAAGCTGCACCTGGGAACAGAAGCAGGCCTATTAACTGGGATTTAATAGCTCCTTCTATATACCTTCTGTTGCCTGAAAAGAGGTCAAAGTTGTCAAAGAAACAATCTTCAAAACCTGTTACTGCTGCAATTTTTGTTTAAATGCTGTTTTTAAAGCAGAAGCAGTAACAGAGGTTTAGCTGAAATGCTACTGATTAAAATAGCATTATGATTTTATTTACTAAGTTACTCAAGAAGGAATGAACTGTCATTGCAAGCTTTAACTGCCTGTCATTAAAATGTTTGTGGTATATTGCCATCAGTAACCCTGGATTATTTATGAGATATCACTAATTCTGTATCCGAATGCAGCTTTCCCTCTCTGCCAGAGCTTTAGGAAAGCTGGTTATCCATGGGTTTTCCATTTTGTGATACTAGGAACAGGACATATTCAAAAGATGCATTGGGGAATCAACCTCAGATGAGCAGCAGGAGCACTTACAACCCATAACATCTTTAGTGAGTGATATGTTCATTAGATAAACACGACAGTTGCTTGAAAGATATCAGCATCAAGCCTTCAAAATGATCTCCTCACTACACACGAATTCTTACACATGAATTCTTACATACGAATTCTTGATGTGTGAGATGTAAGGGCTTGTCTGACCGGCCCCTTGGGATTTAGAACATAAATAAGTTTTATTTTTACCGCAACATGGTATGAAATTACATCTTTGAGGCTTTAATTCAAAACCAGACAGCCCATCAATAGATCTGATGAAAGGAAATTGAATGCAAGTGATATGAATAGGTGGGATGAAATGCAAAATCCGTAGGCTGAAGTCTTGGAATTGCACTAAAAGACGAAGATGATGCATTAGGTGGTCTCAGTCTTCATAATCCTACAGACATACAGAAACTTTGGAGAGGGGAAACTCTGTTAATGATAGAGAGGCTCCGATGAGCATGCAAAAAAGTAAAATTTGTTTGGCTTCAGGTAAAGACCCTGCTATTTGACAGGAAAGAGAAATACAAAAAAAGGCAGAGGAGAAGAATAGGAAAAAGGTAGCAGACTGCAGAGCACAAGCTCGGTATACACATGTATTATAGCGCAAAGAAAGGGAAGATTAAGTAATTCCACAAAACACACTCAGCCTGTCTCTAGAATACATTGCAGTTTGTCAGAGCCAGTCTATGAACTCATGTGTCCAGAAACTTTACTAGAAGAGGAATATTAGATCTAGGTTTTTCAAATGATTTAAAGGAAGATGGATTTCACCTTCCACTACAACTGATTCTGAGCAGAGCCTTTACAAATTCAACTTCCATGAAAATCCATGCCTAAAATAAGGGTTTAAAAATCAGTATTGTAATTAGCAAGAAGAGAAACCATATCCTTCTTTGCCATAATCAGTGGTGAGATCTAGAAGGCAGCCAACCTCCTTGAATACCAGAAGCGCTGGGAACTATGGATCAACAGTAGCGTCACTCCTCATTTCTCCAGTTCATGAGCCATGCCCATGATCCTGACCTGCCAATATGAAATATGTAAATTTCTCACCTGATCTAAGTGATTATTGCTGGTACTGCTGTACTTGCCAAGTCAACCACTGCTCTTGACTCCAGAAGAAAGCAGAGCCACAGCAATGTGTTTGGCAAATGGACATGTGAATCGCACTTCCCTGCACTGCAGGCTCAGGGAGCAGATTCACCCAGACTGAGTGCCAGTGTCGTGTCAGGCTGCCAGCTGCCTCACTTTTCATCTCAAAATGCCACTCATTTGGGGCCACAAGATGTATTCATAGGCAACTGCTCTGCTGTGAAACTATGCACATAAGAGCTAACTCAATCTAACAAGTACATGCTGCAAGGAAGAGTAAATAGAGAAAGGACTTGAGCCTGGATGTACACAAGCTCCATGTGGGTTGGAAAGGCACACCAAACTCTCTTGCTACACCTTTATTCCTGATCACATTTTAGCAATGAGACTGATACTATCTTGGATAAATCTTTTGGTGCCACAGTGACAGTTTTCATGTCATACACACATTGTCTGGAGTGCCTTCACCTTCCTCAGCAGAACAAGAACCACAGCTGCTATAAGCTGTCAATCTTTGCTTCAGAACTCACCATGGAGCAGTTTTGCTTCTGAGACAAGTATTTCAAAGACCTAGTGGATCTTTTGAAAAACACAGTCATGAGAAAGCCCAGAAGTGCTCAAACCTTTCCAAGAGCTCCTATTCTTAAAACTGCTTAGTTTATTCATAATAAGATTTCAAACCTCTGGAAGACAGAAGATGACACATTTTTCTTTTATGGGACTGAAAAAAGAAAGGATACTTTCACTGACTATGCTTATCACTCATTGGTGTATCCATTATCTTCAAGGCATCCTGGATCAGGGAGTCTGGTTTTGTCCCTGCTCTCCTAACCTTGTATCTTAATGGCTGGAGAGCTAGATAATAAATCTACAGCTTTTGATAGTGCCTTCAGTTCTATAAAATAAACCAAGGAACAGATTAGTCGTGCAGAATGTCCTAGATGCTATCGACCTAATAAAAAAGAAATGTCCTCAGGGATATGCACTGTGACTCCTCCTCTTTCCCTGCCTGTCTTGCACACAGGGAATTTGTTTTACAAGAAACAAAAATAATTAAACACTCTTTCTCGATCTTAAACTGTGTATTTTAGCATATGTGTTGTTTCATAGCGTTCCTCTATGCAATATTGAAAGTTGAGACTTCAAAGGGAGAAGAGAAGAATGGTCTGTTCACGTTTTCTATTTTCAGAACAGGATGTTGGGTGATAAGAAAACGCCACCCAGGCAGAATGTAAATCCACATGTGCTGTCAGCACCGGGAGCGCTGCACACGGGCAGATCGCTCCACCTGCTGGACAAAGCTTCTCTGCTCACACACACAGTTCGCCTCACATCAGAAACTGGAACGTGCTATGCAAGTGTTACACAGGTTACACTTCCCAAATCCAACTTCATGTTTTACCTCCGCGTGAAATTTAGAATTTTCCTCTTCCCTAGAAAATTTTCATAGTCAGCGATTCCTCTTCAAAGTATTACTTAGGGAAAACACAAAGCTCTTCTAGAGTGCAAAGCAAAAGAAAAGACAGTGTATTTGGACTCTCTAAAGCCTTTAAACATTTGAATGTGTTCAAAGTTTTTGAAGTAATGCAAAAAAAGCCATTAAAAAACCCCACACAAAACCAACCCAAACAAGAAAATTCCCACCACAAAACCCCTTCAGTATTTAAATTGAAACTAATCCATGCTGATTTTATTCTCACATCAAGCGTGCAGGTGCTTGTAGGAGAGAGAAGGGTTGGGCAGTTTAGCACAGGAGATGAGCCAGTGTATTCCCTTTCCACTTACCAGTCACACCCCTTCCAGAAAGTACAGCTCACAAGAAGCCAGCAGACTAAGAAGCCTCAGATAATTTGTCCTAATTTCTTCTTTCCTTTCATTTTGTGCTGAACAAAGGCAGAATATAAGATGATAAGATGGTCACTATTTAAAGACACTGTACAAAAAGCACTGCTTCCTTCCACAGAGTCCTATGATCATTTCTTACTCAGAGTTTTTGCTCTTGGAGGTGGTGCCTGTAAAGACATTCACTACAATTTCTCAGACGGAAAAAATCCTTGGTCCGTGAACTTTTACAAATGCATAGCGTCCGAACCATCTGAAGGCACGTGCCACCTTCAGTGCTGGCCTGGCACAGGAGTGATCTTTGGCACAGTGCAAAGACTGCTGAGCTTGATTCCACCTTTTTCCTAACTCCATCAAAAATGCCCTGCCTCTTAGGACCTCAGCTCTGCAATAAAGACAAATGGCAGCATCTCTCTCCCTACTGAGTTTAAAGAGAAGAGGAAACTTATCAATAGAAAATGTCAAGACTGTATCATTAACATTCACGAACATAACAGATTTTGAAAAAAGGTTTATATTACCTGGGATAACAATATTACTACAGTTTAAAACATTCCCTGTAAATGCAATTCTTACGATAATCAAATTTTCATTGCATTTAAAAAAAAAAATACTTTTCACAGTTTACCTGAACGGTATGTTTTCTTTCAGCTGACAATGTGAGTTATTTCATTGCACTCAATAAAATTCACTGTCTGAAAAGGTTAAAGTCAGTCTTCTTGTTGTAGAGTAAGGCCTATACATTCTCCACACAAAATGCAACTTTCAGGAAGCAAAGGCTTTTTTCCTGGTACTGGGAAGAAGTGTTTTTATAGGGCTTCTGGTGCCAAAGAAAATTTATGAACTCCTGCAGAGAGGTATGAGGATATGGGTCATTTCTGAGGTGATAAAAAAGCATTTTATTGCCTATTGTTTTACACTGGATGCTGTTAACTTTTACCTCATGGCACAGAAGTTGACAAGACAGAAGAAAACTCTGTTATGCTGAGTATAGTACGTATTTTTTGCCTCTTAAAAATACCAAAGGTATGAAACCCACACATGCCCATTTCAAAAGAAACTGTGTAAGTATTCTCTCTGCTCTGGCTACCAGCCAGGTTGCAGAAGTGAGCTATAGCCAGCAAAAATGAACAAGGACTGACCAATTCTTTTTTTCCTTTAGTTGTGCTCCTGGAGAGTGAGGAGAGATTTTACATGTCAAGTTTTATTTTAACTATTTCAGGCCTTTCACAGAGTTAAGGAATACTTTCAGATTTTGCAATAAATATAATCTAAGGCTCTGCAACTGGATCTTAGCTGCTTCAATGCAGAAAGTAGAAAATATTTTGAGCAAATTTTACTGTGTTAGCAAAGAAAGCTATTAAACACAAAAATATCTTTCCAAGATTTATTCTACCCATCTATTCATCCATCTATTGATTTCACAATCTGTCTGCTGCCTCCATTCCTGCCCTTTTAATCTCTTGTCAAAGTTTTGGCTGTCAAGGCAAGTCAAGTTTGTAACTTTGGATAAGATAGGCATCAAAAAAGAAAGTCCTTTTGCAAGTCTTGACTTGGTATCAACACTAAGAAAATGCTTAATTTCAAGGAGAGAGCGGAGACGCAGAAAAACAGGAAGCCCACAGCTTTAAAGTATTGTACAAGATAAAATCAGATTGGTTCCAATGAAAACTTCAGCACCACAAAGAGCTTGCACATTTTGTTACATGTGGTTATAAAACACACAAGTCAAAATATTTGGCATATAAAATAGCTGAAGGCAACCTTTTTGTTAATGCAATGAAGGTAGTTATCCTCCTAGTGTCCTCTGACATTTTCTGTCATGCTGAACTGCCACTTTTTTAATATTTTACTTTTCTTCACAGTTTCCTTCTGCCAGCTTATGTCAGACAAATCATTAGCATCAACAAGAAGAGCACTTAATTCATATTGCTTTAAGCAGTTATCTGTGTCATCAGGTATACAGACAGACAATAGCACTCTGTCCTCTCTGATGAAAATGTCCCACTATCTGTCCGACCATAGAGCCACAGTTTTAATGATCTGCTTCAGAAGAGCAGAAAACATAATTTTGAAGGTAAAACAACTACAGGCTTTGTTTTCTCCTAAGAGAACACTGAGCAAGAGTTTCTTGATAAATCTGTTATTACAGTGTTTCAGATGAGAAATTTTACTACAGACACAAAAGAAACAAAGAACTTTGAATATGGCCTGCACAGTTCAAAGGAACAGAGATGAGAAAAAGTTTCTAGATTTCCTGATTTCTACAGTATCAACCTATACTGAAGGTTTCCAACACTAAAAAGTTTGCTTAGATGGGAGTTACAGTGACCTGGTGACAACCCAAAGCACCTGTAATGAGCGAGCAGAGTCCCCACTTCAGGAAGAAGGGGTTTAACCCACAACTCCTGCAGATGTATCTTAAATGCATATGTGATTTTATGGGTTTGATAACATCAGACATTTTGCTTCCTATAGCAGGAAGGTGCTTTTAATACGGTTTAGATTATGATGGGACAGCAATCACAGGTTTCCTACTCTGATTTCTAATCTATGTAATCCTCTAAAGCAACACTGGACTGAAATTGTCTTTCTTCAGCTACTTTTTGCTTCAAGGCAGCTCTACAAATCCAGTTTTTGAATTGTCTCTAATCCAGAACTGCTTATTGCAGTGGACTCTGGTACAGATATTCACAGACCTGGAAGTGAATCACCTTTCTGTACACATCCTTCACTGGGTTTGCCTCGTCTTGTTATATTCAGCTGACAAAAGGTAAGTTGAAGAAAAACTTTCCTTTCTTTATGCGGAAAGAGGAAAGACTGCCATAAAAGAATAAGAGCAGCAGGTCAGCAGACAACGCTGTAAACTGTATAGATTTAATCTGCAAGTGTCAGTTGCAACAAAAGGTCAATTTTGGCCCAAGTTATCTGCTGCTTTGTGGGACCACCACACAGCTGGCAGAACAACATGTCTTCTTCCAAGCACCGCATGATGCAACAGCAGAGGGTGTTGCAGATCAGGCCTAAGATGCCCTGAGGAGAACAATGTAAGACTTCTTACACACCACTTGAATACTTTTTATTTTTCTGGCTGATTCTGTTAAGGGGTTTTTTTGTAAGCATTAGCACCAACTCAGAAATAACCAGAAAATAATTATGATAGAAAAACCCCTCAAACATATGCATATAGGAAAAGAGAAGGAGAGAGTTAACACAAGGAAACTGTTTTCTTACTAATATGCCCAGTCATTAAGTGAATGGGAAAGATAAAATAAAGGTTTAATCCACCTAGGGAATACTGAAGTAAAGTGGTGAATCTTTAGACATGACACGAGACCCATCTTACAACCCGAAATCCCAGAGGAAATCACTGTCCTGAAACAGGTGATCAAATTTCCTTCAGATACTGGAAAATTCACAGAGAAGAGAAAGACTAACCAGCACTTAATGATTCTGGCAGATTGCTTATTTCCCACCTGACAATTTCTAGGGCACCCTGATGAAAATCAAAACCCTGCGTGTGCTGCTTATTAGCTTCCCCCATTGTAAAAGAAGTGAAAATACACAGTGCACAGAACAGTTGAAGAAGAAAAGAAAAAGTCTCATGGCAGAGAGAGCATATACTTCTATTGATCCCCCTGCCTCCCTTTTGTCTAACATCCCTACAGGGAAACCTTGGAGACCAAATCGTGCAAACCTTTAGGATGACTTCCACATACTACACGCATAGGTATTTTTATTTTTTAATTTATAAAGATAAGGGAATTAACTGATCCCAAATCAGGCATTGCTCTCATGTCCCTGCAATACTCTCCACACGTCTGTTATTGAGCAAAATCGCTCTGTGGCTGGACGTGGTACCACAAAGTTACACTCCCACCTTCCAAAGAGGTGCCTTAACTGCCTTATTGCAAGCAGATAACGACCCTCTGCAATCATGTTCAGAGAAGGAATGCCATACTTTCCCTTGTATCTGTATCACTGCTAAATACAGAATTTCCAAAGATGCATCCTGGAAGAAGCGTTTGGTGGACAGTCACGCATAAATCCTGGTTATGGATAGAAACACATTAATTTCTCCAAAGTGACTGACTACTGTAATAGCTGTTCTCAGTCAGAAGCCAGCCATCAGCTGCATGCATTACAAACTAAATTCAGTCTTTGTTCCATGTGCTTTTAATATACAGCTTGGTATAAAACACACGTATTAATGGCTGTAGGTATTTCACACTTACACAAATGCAACTGAGTCACAAAGCAAGAAGGGAAGTTTTACCCCTGCTTGGTTCATACAATGTTGATGAGCTAGTCAAATGTAAGCAAGAAATCAGTTCTGCTGGAATGACATGCACAGCCCTCCAGAAGCATCATATTTATTTTTAGGCACAGGGCACAAGACTGACTTCTAAAAAAGTCAGCAATAAATAAGCATTGGGAGGGATGGATTGACAGAGAGAACCCTTTCAGATTAACCATGGGGTGCAAATTAAGGAGTAGATTGAGTGCTCTCCATTTTAATTTCTCTACTCCAGCCTCCTAAGTCTTTTTCCTCAGCACGCTTTGTACTGGAGGTGCTGTAAATGCACATTCTTATTTGTACTTTACCTAAACTCAGCTCAACTGAAGGTTCGTTTCATTTCAACTCATAGTCAAGGCTGAAGGAAAATAAATAACTTGGTCCTAGAGAATCTCCAAAGTGTCCAGCTCCCCAAACCATTTCTTGAAGGTTTATTTAAGTACATATTGTTGACACCATTTTGGGAATATTTTGACAGTATTATTTGAGAACTGAGTATGATAGAATTAAAAGAAGGAAAAGCCACTCCAGTGGAAAACAGGAAGCTTTCTGGCATGTGGAAAGATCACTGAGCAACTAGTGCTTGCAAGGAAAGAAAACCACACAGTAACATTAAAGATAAAAGTGGAATATGCGACCTTCCCCATTAATCAAATCTGCTCCCTAAAACGGAGATAAATTTCTTAATTGACTGAACAAAAAAGAAACATGTACCCTTCAGCAGCCATGCAGATTTTGCTGATGTTTCCGCAAGAATAGCTTTTTAATGAAAAAGTTACCTGGATTTTTGTAGATGCTAAGCACATCCTTGAAATAATGAGGTAAGAATCTTTCTAATAAAAGCAGCACATCCTCCAACTCCTCCAGAATGCCCACAAGCAGAAAATTTTCATTAACATTCAGCTTTGCTCTTTCAAGGGCCCATTCACCAGGCTCCCTGTATGAGATTGATGGGGGAAGACAGATGGAGAAGGGAAAAAGAAAAGTTTAAATATGCATTTACTTCTCAAATTCCAGTCAAGAACACAAGTGAATAAAAAAATATTCAGTGCTATACTTAGAACAAAAGAGCCCCCACCAAACCTAAGTAGCTTACTGAGCTTTTCCATGCAACACCTAAAATTGGTTTGGCATGTAAAAACAGGATCACGTTAAAAGGAGGCTAATCACTGTGTGAAACTACTCTGTTCTGAAGACATCCTTTGCCAAGTTGTTTATCATCTCAAACTTGTGAACTCTGGTGTTTCAACCTGGAAGCACAACCTATCTGATTGGAGGAATGACTGCCCTGGGTGCTGGGAGGTGCTGAGAGGTGGTGGTGTCCCTGAACCACATCAGCAGAACTTCTGGGACCAACCACTGCCCGCTGTTACTCAGCTGATCTACCTTACACAGCTTACACAGGACACTACCATTTTCCACTTTGTCCTTCATTTTAACTTCTGCCAAAGTCTCCAGGATCTTCCCTCTCCCTGTCATTACCCCTGATTCCCCTTTTAGCTTTGCTACAGTATTTGCATTTTTTTTCTATGACTGATACTTGTTTTGAAGAACAGTTTAGGGATCTTCTATCTTTTCTCCCAGTGGAAGAAGCTGGCAGAACTTCAGTACATCTTTATGCTTCTCTGTTTCCCAAAGGCACAATATGGTTAGACAACCAGAGGAATCCTAAATCCCTTATACTAATTCATATTAGTTATGTTCTGGGAGCAGCAATCATCATTCATACTGACACGAGATATAATGCCAGTGTCCCAAGCTAAAGGAAATCGGTTGCCCACACTGCCTGGGAGTGGCTGTAAACCACACCTCTTCCCTGACTTCATTGGGTTACTGTAGAGCCTATGAAATAGTGAACTTAACATTTGTCTGAAGCTCTTTCCATGACATGTGGAAAAGCTCACTACTTTCCACTCCTACTAGAGCAGACTTGTAGCAGGTTTTTCATGCTCTACTACCTTCTATGCACTGATCCGTTTGCTGGAAGAGCAAAGTGTCCTAACGAACATTATGAGCCTCCTGTTTGTAGCTCCTTGTGGGATTAAGAAGTAGCTGAAGGAAGTGCAAGGGCATGACAGGAGACAAATCTTCAACAAGGTATAAAACTACTTCAATATGCTGCTTGGGAACCTCACAGAGATATGTTGTGGAAGTATTCAGGCATGTGACTGTTAATGGGATTACTCACGCGTGCAAGTTAAATGTGCAATCATAAGCATTTGCAAATAAAGCCAGAATATGTTAAGAAAAAAATGTGCAACGAAAATGAAGTCATAAACCTGTTGTGTTTCTTATACATAACTTAATGTAAGCCAAAAAAATAAGGCAGGATTTTACAACAACAATATTTAGAAATTAAGACAGAAGAAGTAACACATTTTCACTTGGTATTACTGCTACAAGAAGTATGGCTTTTGAAAGAAACTCTGGAAAATGTGCAGTTGTTTCATTATGGAGAAGCCTGAATAATACAGAAACAGAATACTTTGAAGTTGAACAAACCTAACAAAGAACATTTGTTACCAACAGTACAAAAGTATTTAAAACCAAGAAAGTATTTAAAATTATTAATATATTATTGCATTAAAATTTACTATGGTAAATTTTCAGTAATACAGCAATATGAGAATGGCATACACAGACATGTTAAAAATGAGGTTGCTCAATTAAAGGCTGCATTTTACATAGTTTTAAGCATGATAACGGTTTCTTACATGGACATAGAAACCTGTATTCCTCACATGTAGACCTGATACAAGCATCTGAGCAAATCAAAAACATGTATTACAAAGTTACAGCGCAGATAAAATGAGTAACCCAGAAAAAAATTCCACAAAAATACATTCAGATTTGATGAATTATTCATGTTATAGATCAAGAAAAGAGAATAGTGCTACATTTGCAGTGTTCTCCTTAATTCAAAAGATACGCATGCAGTTACCACATACAGTGCTATTTCTCTCTTGTACTTCAAATAATGTCACCTCTTTATTATCAGTTTCTGACAAAACATTGGCAATAGCTATTGCTGAACAAATTGAAATACCTTGCATATAGTTACCTGCATCGTGGATGCTGTCCACAGAAATATGGTATGATGTAAAATAACCTGGGATTGGAACACTCAGGGTAGTTTTCAAGGATACATACATTAATGTCCTGTGGGGAGGAAAGAAAAAAAATTACTGTATTCTCCTTTCTCTATTAGACACACTGCTTTATCTCATACTTTTTATAGTCATCTCAGGGTCAAAGAATTGTGCTGAGGCTATAAAAAATATCTTAAAAGTCATCTATTGGTACATTTATCTACTTCTAAATATCAGGAGGGGAAACAAAAAGTTATTTTGTCCTAGAATGCAGAAAGCACTTTTTTCCTCCTTGCTGCAAACCCCACAATTATTATACTGAGATTAATGTATGATTCAAAGTGGGACACATTAATCAACTTTCATACTGAGTAATATTTAAAATATTCAGGAGATTGTTTTCAGGCTCTTCTTTCTTCTAAACATACCCTGGAGGAAACCTGAAGTAGGCAGAATAAAATTCAGACAACAATTATTACCTGTTCTCTCTCTTTTTTTTTTTTTTAATTCTGCTTCATTCAATGCCTGGAATGAACAAATGTAAACCGTAATTCACACATCTCACTCAATATTAGAACATACATCACTTTTAGTTACAATTCTGTAAACTTCTCAGATTTTCAGAACTGAACCTACTGTGCAAAGCCCCACTGAGAAAAGGGGTTATTAGAAAGTATTTATCATTTTCATGAAATATCATTAATCTAATTAGAAGCTATTTATAATTTTTCAAAGACCAGGCATAGCTACTGAACCCTGAGGAACTGCATTCCATTTATGGCTTTACTTCAGCACAACAATAAACACGTGGGATTGAATTCCATTATCCTTATCTAATCTAATAGAGCCGTGCTCTGCAAGCAGACACACCCACACCAGAGACATACAGGGCAAAAAATGTGTAAGACAACAAAAGCAAGGATGGAAGGATCTCCCCTTTGCAGGAGCAATCTTCATTGTTATCCAGATGCGTGCTTTCACAATGCAACAGGTGCGATACACATCAATATCAAATCAACAACTAAACAAATCCAATTTTATCCAGTAAATAAAATTTGATAGAAAACATTCCACAAGACATGTACTTGGCAGCATGGAAGATGTGGACAGCATCCCCTGCTCTCCTGGGGCAGGGCAGGGTACAGGCCTCCAGCCACAGCATCTGCATCTGAGGCCTCATCAGAGAAAAGCTCTTCCCAGAACTTCAGTCCTCTCACCTAACTTCATTAGAGCCCCATTTGGGTGTGTAAGCCTTTTAAAGTACATTTCTGATTCCTACTCTGTCTCACACTTATGTGAATCCAATTTTATAAGCACATCAGAAGACCCTTATAAGCACATCAGAAGACCCTGGGCTAGGAAGTAAATCACATGGTGAGGAACCATTAAAGAAAACAACATAAAAACTGCCAACTGGGACACAAACAATCCATTTCCCCTGCTCCCCACAGTATATTCAGGGCTTGCCTTAAATACACACACTAGATGATTTATGGTCAAGACCTGAGTTTTGACATTAAAGGCTCTGAGCTGAAGCTAACCAGCCCCCCACTCTCAGTGCTATGATTACTAAGAAATCTTAGTGTGGATGTACAGACTGCACAGGCAATGTGCCTCTCCTATCATCTCAATAGGGTTTTTTAACATGAATTACAAATTGCACTTCTTTAAAGGCTTATTGTGCTTTTACTATAGACACCACCAGATGTTTTTAGGGATATATATTTTTGCCTTTCATAAGAACCTAAAGACCTGCAATTAATTAATAAATTGCTTGGATTTTAGAAAATCTGAAATATTGCCCTGACAATAAATTATGTCCAAGCTGGCTTGAACTTGATTGATGGATTAGATGGAAGGCAAATAGAACTCCTACATAAGATTTAAAAATCTGTAGCAACAACCAACTAAGTACATTATCTCTTTTCTCACTCTCATACAAAGGCGAATGGACATTAGCTTCCAACAAAGAAACTTACCATTTCTTTGCAAGAATAATGAATATGGTGAGCCAGAAAATATTCCCTGAGAGGAGTATCAATACAAAAGTGTAACCGGGACCTTCTTTTAATTGTGAAAGCACTATTTGATTCACATGGCCAGAGAAACATCTGTACAATAAAAGCAATACAAATTCACGTGGAAAATTGTGCAGCTGTAACAAGTGAACAGCTGATACTAACTCAAAAAGAGATTTTTAGTGTCCTTTTTAGGGTAAACTGCTGTAGGATCACTGAAACAACCAGGCTGGCTCTAATCTAATCTTCCCCACTCCTGGTCGATGACTCAAGGTTTAAGATAAAGGCCAGGTGAGCTTTCATACAAACTTAACAATCTTTTGCCACACAAGGACATGCATTTCACTTTCCTGACATCAGAAGCACCAGGCTTTCTCTGCAGGAGAAGCACTGCCCCTTCCCAGGCTTTGTTTGCCACCACTGCTGTGATCACTATTACAATTGCTGGAGTGTTCTCATGCATTTACAGCACACTCTCACTCCATGAGATGTGAAATCAGTTTTCAACCAAAAAAAAATGGGTGAAAGAAAGGTCAGATGGAGGTGTGCTAGTCATTCAAAACTTAAACACTGCTACCAGGAAGATGATTTTTGGTGCTAGAGGCACTCAGGAATTTCTGGGGTTTTCCTGAGCATGGAAAACCAAGGTGAAACGACATTATTCTAGGCAGTGGTACTCTGCTATCCTAAGCAACATTAAGCAAGCCACATCTCCCAGTAAGAACATGCTTTCTCAGCAGAACACAGATCTTTCAGGGCAGACACATTTCTATGTGAGACAAAAATTTGCAATGTGACAGATGACAGCCTTGATCATTTAAATCACTGGAGGAACCGTGTAAAAAATTATTTTAACACAGTCTGGAAAGATACAGAAGGAAACACACAGGAGGTACTTTGATCATAACCCTTCACAAGAAAGAAAGAGGTATTTTACTTTACTCTTCAGCTGCTGGCTACAGCTCATATCACTCACATCCCACTGGGCTCGTGTCTTCAACGGAGCAGTGGGAAGCCTGTAAATCAGCCCGGGGGCTCCAAGGAACAACAGAAACTGTCTTTCTTTTAAACAGTACTATATTTTTCTACTCATGTAACAATTTTGTCTGAAAAGTTGAGCCGGTAATTTCTGCTTCCTTTTTCTGTAAAATTGTCTTTGAAATAAAAATCACAACATGCCTTAATCCTTTAATCTGTCAATGAGTCAGACTACTGATCTATCAGAAATATATCAAAGGTGCATTATTAATGTGTTTTTCTGAGATTAATAAGAAACTATTTTATTTGCCATAGTGAGCTCATACATGCTATAAAAGGAAGTCAGCACCTGATTAAAAATATTTCATAGAATCATTGAATCATCAGGTTTGGAAGAGACCTTTAAGATCATCTAGTTCAACTGTTAACCCAGTACCACCAAAATCACCCCTAAATCATATCCCCAAGTGCCACTTGGGGCACATATCCAGATGCATCTTTAACCCTTCCAGAGATGGTGACCCCATCATCTCCCTGGGCAACTTACTCTAATATGTAACACCTCTTTCAGTGAAATTTTTTTACTATCGAATCTGAACCTCCCTGATGCAACTTAAGAACATTTCCTCTCATCAAACCTCTTTTCAGGTAGTTGTAGAGAGTGAAGGGCTAAAAAATTCCTTCGGGACTTTTAATGCCATCACAAAAAGAGCAAACTTTAAGGTGTTGTTTTTTTAGAACAATAAACAATTTACTGAAGTTAATGTCTTTAACTTATGACAAATACTGTACCATATACAAAAAGATGTGCCGTAAGATTTGAGAACTTGATTTTTTTCCTCCCAATAAAAAATCCTAAGAGTACTGACGAAATAGTAACTTTTTTTTTGTCCAGTAGAAGGAACCCCCAAATTAAAAAAAAAATCTAGATATCTATATATCTATCTATTTTAGGTTTCAAGGTATTCCCTATTTTTTGATTATCAGTGTCTCAACCAAAAATTATAGGAACACTATAGGAATTATAGTGTATAGGAACACTATACATTCTGCAATGGATGCATTACAGTTCTTAGTAGCCTGGACAATTTAAAATAAGGAATCATAACTCAAATACATACATGCCTTGCAAATAATTTCCATTCCATTTCCATCTGTTCATCTATGGGAAACCACAAAAATATCCCTCCTCTCACAATCAAAACAAAAAATACACATCCTCTTTCTACGCCCTGCCCCTGTGGGATACCACAACTTCTGTAAAACCAGGAGACCTCGCTCACAGCCCAGGAACAGTGCATGCTCCTTCAGTCTGAAGGGTGAAGATGTGGAGGTGTGTCAGCAGCCACCTAAATAAATATCTTTTGAGTTTTCAAAAAAGGAAATGGACTAAAACGATGTGGAAAACCAGTGACTGAGCCCAGTCTACGGTGACCTCTCCTGCTTACAAGGCTGTTCTTCATACACCACTACAGTCAGCAGCACAGTCTAGTCCTCACTGTTGCCAGCCAAGGAAAAATCTTCCACTCTCCTTAGAGTCACCGAGAATCCTCTCGCAGCTTGTAAAGCGTTTTTTCACATGCTTGGTGCTTGTAAAGAGGTCAAACTGACCTGAGGACAATGTTGCATCATAGGAACTAAACACAGCCACGCTAAAAAAACCCCAGCATAACTCCCCATCTTCTCCGGCCCCAGCTAGGGAGCTCTGGGTGGCTGTAGAGAAAATATGAACATGATGGCTCAGGAAAGGGCTTGAGTACAAATATGAAATGAAAAAAGGAAAAGCACAACTTCCTACTTCAGAAGGCTGCAGAAAGACACTGAAAAGTCAAGGTATAGTTGGCATGAAGGTTTCCAAGTATAAATGTAATGACTTGCTAAATCTTATTTAGGAGCACAAATTATTTACACATTTAATGAAAAATAAGATACAATGCAATACATTTCTTACCCTAATTAGAGAGAGTTTTACTTCACCAGGTGATATTTAACGTTTCTATTCAATCTCAATCAAGTATTTGGATAACTAGAGCCACAAAGCAGCAACACGATTTCTTTCTTTGGAAATTCTAGAGGCATTTGCTATCTGTTTGTGCATCTATGCCAATACCACTGGCAGCAGATTGCTGTGGGGTGGGCAGGTGCTGGGCATTGCTTCCCAAATGAGCACTGCCAACATAGACAAAGCCAAATGTTTCCCATCCTGTGCTGTTGTGATGCTGAGCCCTCCCAAGGTGGGCAGCCAGGTGGGGTGGACTGTGGCAAACTGTGTGGGATGATTGTTCTCTGGAGATGACAGCAAGCTGGACAAGTTTATTGGGACACCAGTGGCAGGCTGCAGAGTGACCAGTGAGCATCTTGGGGAGAAGCTCCACAAGATGGCAGAGCAGGTCCAGCTAACCCTAGAACACAGGATTTCTGTCCCCAAATGCCCCCCTGCACCAGCTGTGATTGCCCTTTCACTTCTGTGAGGCTCTGCCAGCTCAAAAAGCAACAGAAACCCTTTTCTGTTCCTCCTCCACTGCCTTCTGGTCTTCTACCAGAAGAGCGAACAACATGGGGCTTGCTCACATAAATACCACGACGCCACCACTGCACTCCAGCTGCACAGGGCGACACAGGCCACAGCAGATGACTTCAGTCACTACAATAATTTCCTTTACAGCCTCCCTTGGGCATCTACCCTCTCTTGTCTGGGGTCCTCCATGGGCTGCAGGTGGATCTCTGCTTCATTGTGGACCTCCATGGGCTGCAGACAGACATCTGTCTCACTGTGGTCTGCACCACAGGCTGTCAGAGACTGAAAACAGTTCATGCCTCAAACACTGATATGAAGTTTTGCTCAGTATAAAGAAGCTACAACCGAAGAAGCTTCCCTGAAGTGTGGGACTTTGAACTGAAACTTGAACTGCTGATTAGATAAAGGGAAATGCATTCTTCAATCATCTCAGGCGAAGGGAAATGTAAGCATGTCCCCAGTTGAGTCTGGGGTTGGGGGAGAGCACAGCTCACAGAAGCCAGGTTTACACAGACTCCTCCCATCAACCAAGGGGGTAAGAGGAGGTTTTAGGTGTATACTGTACCTCTGGTGAGAGGCAATAAACACCCATCCTCTGATTACACAAACTGGCCCAGCTGTGGAACCCCCAACCCCACAGGCCACATCCACGGGACATTCACGTGAGAGGCTTAACCCCACTCCCCCAGGGGGACATGGCCGGACATGCCCACCTAGCCTGAGCATGGGATACCCATTGGATTCTATGTTTCATTGGGGGAACCTACACCACTGGGAGGACCTGCTGAAGAGAATCATCGAGGCACCAGTGGGACCCACGGAGCGGTGATACTCCTTTTATTCTGTCTTTGTCACTCTTCATCTCCCCCACCTATTTTCTACCTCTTTCTTTTTCTCTCTCTCTCTCTCTCGCGTATTTACCATCAAATAAAACCCTTACTATTGTCACTGGCATATGGTCTCATTTGCACCTTAATTCGGGCAGAGGAATTTCCAAAGAACCTTAGTAAAAACTGGATCATAACACAGGCTGCAGGGGAATCTCAGCGCTGGTGCCTGTACCACCTCCCCCCTCTCCTTCTGCATCGACTTTGGTGTCTGCAGAGCTGCTCCTCTCACATATTGTCACTCCTCTCTTCTCCAGCTGCAATTGCTCCTGTGCAGTAACTTCTTTCCCTTCTTAAACAGATTATCCCAGAGGTGCTACCACTATCGCTGAAGGGCTCGGCCTTGGCCAGCAGCAGGTCTATCATGGAGCCGGCTGGCATTGGCTCCACTGGACATGGGGGAAGCTCCTGGCAGCTTCTCACAGAAGCCACTCCTGTAGCCCCTCCGGCCCCCCAGTCCCCTGGCTTTGCTACCAAAAGCTTGCCACGTAAACTCAATACATTTCTGTAGAGGATAATTCTGGGGTTTCTTTGAATTGACTTTCCGATTTCTTCTGGCAAAATACATGTTTTTACTTTCCTCCCCCCTCCACCACATATGTAAATAGGCTGCCAAGTTTAATTCCCAATTTTTTTTTTTTTTTTCAATGGACTCTTTTGCCTGGGCTAATTTGCCTGACTTTTCAGCCAATAATGTATTAAGCTTTTCCTTCTGGCATCTTAGCAAGTGAAGCAGCAGCTAGCAAAACAGTGTCTTCTGCTAACCATCTACATTTTCATTAAGTGCAGACATAAGTTATTCATTCATATACAAATTTTTGCTGGCATTGACAGAGCAAAAGTGATGAACTATGCCCACAATGCTACTATTCAGATATGACAAATATTAAACACATTTGTACATCACTATTTTCTAACTTAAAATGATGTACAACATCAAGAAAATACATAGGTGGATATATTTATCTCTTTTCTGTTATCAGAAATCATGTCAGCAATTTGTCAAAGATAAGTTTTCCAGTAGGAATGGAATCACTTCACAGTTGTAAGCAGACAACCTATCATATCTTTCTTTTCCATTACTTTTGTATTTTTCACCTCAAACCATCTTAGCACGGGAAATATGTTAAAAAAAAATAGAAAGAAATTATGCCAAAAAAAGGGCAAGTGGCTGCCAGCTGGAAGCAGTGTGTAAGCATTAAATAACCATCCTGTTACAGAGGGCACAGATCCAGGGAAGACCAAAAATGAAGACCATTATACTGTAATCAAGAATGAATCCCACTGGCAACTAACAGCAGGGAGACAGTACATCTGCTAATTCTGTTTACCAACACTTCTTCATAAAAGAACCTGGAAAATTTGTCTGCTTGGATGATGAGCTTTAATAAAATCAATTAGGGATGGCATACATTCAATTCTTCAAATGCCAAGCAGGAAATACCCACCACCTCAAGGACTTTTCAGCCCTCCGTAATGGAGGGCACGTGGACTCCAGCAAATTGATGCCCATAGAAAAGCAGCAAGTGATAGAATGGTTTGAGATGAAAGGGACCTTAGGATCACCTAGTTCCAATCCCCCTGGCAAGGCAGGGACACCTTCCACTAGATCACGTGCATCAAAGCCCCATCCAGCCTGGTCTCCCCAACACTCCCAGGGATGGGGCATCCACAGCTTCTGTGGCAACCTGTTCCAACAACCTTCACAGTAAAGAATTTCTTCCTAATCTCTAAACCCACCATCTTTCCGTTTAAAGCCATTGCCCCTTGTCCTGTCACTACATGCTGTTTTAAAAAAGTCCCTCTCCAGGTTTCTTGTAGGCCCCCTTCAGCTACTGGAAGGTTGCTCTAAGGTCTCCCCTTCCCTTCCCCAGGCTGAACAATCCCAACTCTCTCAGCCTGTTTTCATAGGAGAGGTGCTCCAGTCCTCTGATCATCTTCATGGACATCCTCTGGACTTGCTTCAACAGGTCCATTTCCTTCTTCTGTTGAGGGCCCCAGAGCTGGACTCAGCACTCCAGGTGGAGTCATAAAAGAAAAAGTCATAGAAGGCAGAGTCTCACTTCCCTCGACCTGCTGGCCATGCCGCTTTTGTAGCAGCCCAGGACACATTTGGCTTTCTGGGCTGTAGGTGCACATTTCTGGCTCATGTCCAGCCTCTGATCTACCAGCACCCCAAAATCCTTCTCCCCGGGGCTCCTCTCCATCTGTTCATCCCCAATCTGTACTGATACAGAGGGATTGCCTCTACTCAAGTGCAGGACCCTGCACTCGGCCTTGTTGAACTTCATGAAGTTCACAAGGGCCCACTTCTTGACCTTGTCCAGATGCCTTGGGAGAGCATGCCTTTCCTCTAGCATGTCAACCACACCACACACCTTGGTGTCATCAGCAAACTTGCTGAGAGTACGCTTGATCCCACTGTCACCAACAAAGATGTTAAACAGCGCCAGTGCCACTACTGACCCCAAGGAATGCCACTTGCCACTGGTCTCCGCTTGGGCATTGAGCCACTGACTGCAACTCTTCAAGTGCAACCATCCAGGCAATTCCTTAACCACCAACTAACCCATCCAACAAATCCACATCTCTCTATTTTAGAGGGAAGAATGTTGTGAGGGACAATGTCAACTGCTTTGTACAAGTCAACATATACATCCAGCAATTAATGCTCACGAAAGATAGTTCTAGAGCACAGATAAAGTTAATTTCTGACAGGTGACAGCCTCAGCCTGGAGCTGACTGTGAGGCTGAAGTCAGTGGCCTGGAAGAGGACAGAGATGCTGCTGGTGGGTGATGGTGCTCCTGGTAGGGTGGTCTCACCACACCCGGCAATGCAGTGCAGCCTTGGCTGCCCCTGTCCCGGCAAGAAAGGCAGAAGACTCAGGTTGTTGAGAGCTATTTTAGACCAACCTTTGCTAAAGGAGAAGCAAGTTTATCTATACCAGGTTACCATTTGTCCAGTCTGTTAAAAAAAAAGTTCATATCCACCGTAATTCATAGCAATGCTTTACTGCTCCTACTGTCAAGAAACCTTTGCTAGTATCTGATACAAAACCACCTTAAATATAATTCAGAAAACTGCTTTGTTTTGATCTCAATGAACACAAGGAATAGCTGCAGGACATCAGCTTTATAGCACATTTTTTGTTCACCTGAAGATTTCAATTCCCCTACAGCAATTCCTTTTTAAGACCATCTTCTGGACTCTCCCAATTTCTCAGAAGTCCTAAAACAGAACAATTTTTAACTTAGGCTTTTTCAGTAAAACCAGAAAAGACCCTGCCAGTGCCTCATCTGAACAAGGTAGTGCCTGGGAATTAAGGAATCATTTCATGTCTCTGGCTCCTGGAACCCAGCATCTTTTGTTTACCTTGAAATGCTGGATCCCACAAACCACTTGTGCTAAAATATTTGAAAAAAAAAAATTGGAGGAGATACGTAGGAAATCCTCATGTAACACTGTGGATCATCACCTCTCTAATACACCACACTTTTAATGTTAAAAGCATCAATGTTCAGACAAGTATATTGTAATACTAAGACTCTGTGACCCGTACTAACAGCGTGTCCTGCTCACAACTGAGCAGTAATACGCGCGACCAGATTGCTCAGAATGAAAAATCATGTAATGAGAAAAACCACAGGACATCACAGAAACATAGAATGGTATGGATTGGAAGGGAAATTACGGAGCATCTAGTTCCAACCACCCTGCCATGAGCAGGGACACCTTCCACTCAACAGGCTGTTCGCGTGCAGAAAAGGGCTCTCCAGAAAGAGCATAAGTCAGGAAAAAACAGTCGGTGACAAGCAAAGTGACAAGCAAAGTGACAAGCAAAGACACTTTAGAACAAATGGATAAAATAAACAGAAGATTGCCAGAACCTAGCTAGTATTAGACAACACTGTAATTAACACAATCATCAAGGAGAAGAACCAGCATCAGCAGAAAAAGCTTCTTTATCTAGCAACACGTCTTTGATCCACTCACTAAAGATGTGATAAACACAGTCCTTTGTTCTCAGTCAAAAAAAAAAAAAAGGAAAAAAAGAGAGGATAGAATGATTAAGGATAGGAAGCTAAAGGCAGGAATAGCTGGTTTTCTTAGTGAAATGAGACACTGAGTAAGGCTGCACAGCATCTATGATAAGACAATACTTGAGAATAAGAAAGAAGGGTTAACAGTAAAGTAGCAAATTTTTCAAGGAACATTAATGAGAGCAGATAAAAAAATCTGACCTCAAGGAGATACAGAAGGACTCTGTAATGCTGAAAGACATTCAGGGCTGGTAAAACCATAGATCCTTACAATAGGATACTCTGGATGACAAGGATGCAACTGCATTCAAAAAGAAAAAGCCAAATCGCCAAAAGAATACCAACAACAATAAAATAAAAATTATATATTTAAAGAAGAGAGATCTATCAAAGGCTAATAAAAACAGATATGGCAGCAATGTCTGTGGGTAAGCTGAAGGATGTCAGAACCTGGGAGGACACTCAAGGGGAAGCACTTTTTAGCCTGTCCCCACTTTGTACTGGCTTCCCCAGATGGGCCGGACGGTGCTCATGTCTCAAGAAGGGCCCAATGCAGAAAGTTCACACCTCCACATATGACAAAGTATCATTTGCACAGATACCAAGGAATTTAAATGTTTCAAATGTCACATTTCCTACAATACAGGAAAGCCTATTTTAATAATGAAACATTTCTGTAGTTCACATTTTTCTCCCATTTTCTTTCCCAGGTCAAACGTTCCCATTCCTTTAAAGCCTGACTGCATACACAGAAATTATACTCAGCAGATTTTAGCCCAAACCTCAAAAATGCTTATATTAACAAAACACATTTAAGTTCTATGAATGCCTCAATATCTTGAAGCTAGCATTTCACATTGTTTTTAGCAGAGGTCCACAAAAACAGTTTAAACAATATAAAATTTAAAAGAGGCTTATTAGAACAAATATCAGAGTTCTGTATACTAAATATATCATCAGAGAAAAATCCATGAGCCAAAAGGAAATTAATTTCATTAACAATGAGCATTAGATATTATTGCTTTCATACATCCCAACAGGACATAGGCAAAACAAACATAAGAGATCATTCCATTTGCCTTTTTTTTAATAGGATTTCATGTGACAAGAATTGGGAAGGAAAATGCTTACTTTCTACAATATAAATCTTCACAATACAAGAGTGAAGAGATGGAGAAGGAGAGACACGGAGAAGGAAAGATATGCCCCATGAATTGAAAAAAATTACTGCAGGCATTGGGAAAGAAATAATTTTTTAAAATTATAAAGCTTTTCCTAATCTGCAGATGCAGCAAAATTTCCACTTAAGAAAATAAACACTTGCTAGCTAATGCATATTTTATTTCAACATACTGCTCAGTTATAGTTTAGACTATCTGCTGTGATGAATTCCAGTGATAAAATTCCCTTTCACTGAAGTTAAAGGGAGAGAAGCTGTATCCAACAGCTCCTGATATGTCTCTGAAATAATCCAGTCACATCAAGTACACTGTCTAGCAAAAAAGGAAAAGAAACCTGCTGCTGACCTCTGAATTAAAAAAGAGAAAATGTATGATTCATCATACAGCACACATTTTAAATTTCTTTGGTTGTGACCATTTTTTAAGTTAGATGATAAATCTCAAAAACCACAGTGCTGACTTTTACGAAAAAAGTTCCTCGTAGCACCACCGTCTAATGTCTTTTACGGTCCCTTGACCTACCACATTTGTGGTGGCACTTTAACACAAGCCTGTTGAATGGTGAGAAAACAGCTAGAAGTTTGAGTTATGGGCTAATTTTGCTTTCTTACCAGTCTTCTGCCTAGTGTTGACTGACTTGGAATCTCTCCCTTCATCTCTCAGGGCTGAAATGCAAAAGGAGCCGGAGAGCAGAGAAGAAAATCATACTGCTTCTGCATGTGGCTTCCCTGCTGCTGCAGCTGGAGATGGTTTCTGCTCTGCTGCTCCTATCTAATTTCCCTAGTTAAAATCTTCCCCCTGTTGAACAGTTCTAATGCTTTTCTGGAAAATTACTAATACTTTGCATTATTCATAGCACTGCCATTCTGAATAGCAGACACAAAATGGAACATATTGATTCCACTTTTCAGTTTGACAAGACTATCACCGTACTGACAACACCAAGTATTAAAAAATTCCTAAAATTACAAGGTTCAGAGGCACAAATAATGTTCCTATTTGCATTTTTTTTCCTTTTTTTTAACTTTTAAAATATTCAGTCATCTGCTGAAGTTCTTTTCTACAGCTATGAAAAACAAAACCATACTTAGCTCCCTACACAGAAATCCAGGATCTCTCAATGCCTTCATCTCAGGTGCTATGGCTTCAAAAAACTCAGCAAGCAAAAAGATCAAGTATAAACGAAGGTTAATAAATCTGCTAGGAAGGTTAATACATCTGCTAGGAAGAGAAAAGAAGCATAAAATAGGCTTTTTTCCCTCCCCTTTCTGTTTATCAAAAACATAATCTCTTTGGATTACATTCTGAAGAAATTTTTCAAAATTATGAACACTTGAGTTTTCTTTTTTCCTTTCAAAGAGAACAGAAAATTAATTTTGAAGAAAATAATAATCTCATTTAACAATCCATCTTCACCATGGAAAGTTTCTTATTTGCCACCAGTTAGTGGATTTTTCCCCAAGAAAAAGGAAATTACTCTTGACAAGCTCAGTTATGAATAGTGGCTCACTTTGCTTGGATCAGAGTTCATAGGAAAAAGTTGTGTTCAAGGTAACCTGAATAGACTGTGTTTCAGTAATTCACTGAGCAGTAGCCAGCTTTGTTGAAACAATGGCAGTCCATTTTCCAGAACCTGGAACAACAAACAATCGGCTTAACACCCATTGTTAGGATTTTTGGATGGCTTGGTTACGATTTTATGTAAAGCAACTATATTTACAAGGGAGAGAGGAGCTTTGAAAATTCTAGTAAACAAGAAAAAAAGGAAAGCAATGCTTAGAATAATAGTCAGAAAAAAATGAACACTGCTTATACTTCAAAGGAGAATTTCACTACCTTGTTACATAGGGAATGTATTTTCTCAGCTGACACAGCAGATCTACTAATTATCCTGAAAGACGGAGTTGCCTTTTCATTCAAGACATGCACCCACCATCCCTGTGATAACTCAGAACCATGTAATATCATCAGCAAACTGGCGAGGGACATGTATTTTTGAAAAAGGTAATTTGACTTCAAATAGCCATCTTAAGGCAAAAACCAAAAGCACATTTGAAACAGCTGATGCCTGTTTCTTGGGGCTTTTTTTTTTCACATTTCTTTCTTTAAATAATGTGGAATTAGAAGGAAGACAATAAAAAATTATTTGCTGGCAGCAGTACTCTTCCTTACTTGACTATTAAGGAAAAAATGGCTAAATGCCCTGAACCCCAGCTCAGTGACAACAAATACAGTTTTACAGTTTATCCCACTCTGTTCCCTCACATTTTCTCCTGGCAACGTTATCCCACCAAGTTGTGAAAAATTGCTTTTATTTTTTCTTTTGAATTTGATTAAAATCCACCACAAAAAGGCTAAAGGAATCAGCTTTCTGGAGGACTCCCTCTGACCATCAGTATCCCTCAGACGCCTGGGGTTATTTCTATTGGGTTTCCAGTTCATTAAGGTGCCAAGATGCCTTAGAGCATGTGGTTTAAATCCATCCTTGTTTCAGAGAAGAGAAGCCATTAGTCCTTCCATTGCACTAAGCAGCAAAACTTGCCAACTCTTTTGATTGCAGTTGCTTATCTGTCTGGCAAAGAAGCTAATCTGTCAAGGCGTTGTTTGAAGTCCCTCATCCTTTCATATCTCTTCAGGAAAAAAAAAGAGAAGGGAGGACACCTAAAATGAGTCTGGAGCCTCCATACTAAAACTGTTTCTCTAATAGAAGCTACTGGTATGCTGAGATTCGCTCAACACAATCCGCTCTTGCAAAAAAAGGCTTTAAGAAAAAGGAAAAAGAAAAGAAAATAAAAGCAACTGTAGCAATACCTTTTATGCCAAGAAGGAAAATCTGATTTCTGGAATATCTGACACCTGAAAAGCACTCCTGAGGGAAAGCACAGCAGCCACTTGCCAGGCAGGGCCAAGCAACCAGAGGGAACATTACAATCCATCTGCCAACACAAACCTATGGCATTCGGCTGTTTTTGGAGAAACACAAACACCCATCTCTATATCAGAGGAGCATACTGAAGCAAACAAAGCAAGAACAGACAGACAGCACCTGATTTTTAAGCAGATCATTCCCCAGTTCAGCTCTGTTTATTCTGTAATGAGACAGAAACAAAACCTAAATTTGCATGTCTGTCCTTCATCTTCACTGCCATACTAAGGATTCTTTCCCTGCTGGGTGGGCTGGCTGGGAAGAACCTCCCACCTCCCCAGTGGGACAAGCAGCCCAGTTGTGTCCCACAGGATATTCAGGCATCCCATGTACGCCCCAGTTTCAGGGACGTGAGCCTTGGTGCCAACCAGAATGGAGCAAGCACATGGTGCTCCAGCAGGCCCTGGGGTCCCTGTGAGCTGGGACCAGGATAAGGCACAGGATTTTACTCTGTAGGGTACAATAAGCCTTAAAAACTTCAGAATAACTAGAATAAACTAAGTCTTGAGTATGTCTGGGCACTGATGCCCCTTTTTTCCACAAAATGCCATCTCTGCTTCCATACGGTTTCAACATAAACTACTTCAGTCTTAAAAATACAGAATTCGCAAGTGTGACCCAGCCATCCTGTAGTCAACAGAAGAGTCCACACCACCACCAAAAAATTACACGATAGGAAAATATTTTGTTGTCAACAAACACCTAAGGCCCAGGACAGCCTTGGATGCTTGTATAAAGACATGTCTATCCCTCACCACGTCAGCCGTGCACCATGGGCGGGCAGTTCTCCTAATTCTACCGCCCTGCACTCTCCTTGCCATCCACCACCTCAAAGCTTCAGCTTTGCTTTAGCTAGGAAGTTTCAGAGATGAGGATCGCTGCTTATTTCACTTTGCTGGCAGCTCTGTCAGCCAGAAAACTTAGGTATAAACCACAAAAAGGAAAGAGGAAGGAGAATGACAGACAAGGAATAAAATGGGCTAATAAATTCAGTTTTATTTTCATGGGTTGTCAGTTCCTGCAGGTTTTGACACCTATGGAGCGAAGTTAGTATCTGACTGCTTGAAATTGCATTATCATGCCACAGCCTGAACATATTCAATATGCTGGCAGTAAGAGGAGGGCTGTCTCTCTCTGCCCTTCCTCTGTCAGGAGGAGTAAAAGGTTCTGCAGTTTCCTTCCTCATCCTACTGCCAATAAAAGAGTTTTCATTTAAGGTGGTTAAAGCATAATGCAACAAGGAAAACAGGCCTACTCCTAGCAAGACGTGTACTTAGGAGGTTTTATAGTATGGTTTTCAAGGGACAGCTACCATGATTTCATTAGACAAGTCTTCAAAAAAATTCTTAATTAAATATAATTTCAAAAGGTCTGACTCCTACTTCTAAACACAAACACACATATTATCATATTTTTAAGACAGACTGTTTGCTGGTTAATGCCCAATTCTCTGTTATTTATGCCACGTATAAACTGTAACTTTAAAAATACTGATTTTAAAATTTGTACTAATAGAAATAGAAAGCATTCTTTTTTTTTTGACGATAAAATATTCCAGTTCTAAAAATCATTGTATTCCAACTAAAGACAAACAAAATATCAATCAATAGTTAGTTTTACTTGATGACTATTAAACATTGCTTTTGGGTTCATAATGCCCAAAATGCTAGACAATGCACTGAAGATAACATTCATCACACACACAGATCCTCTTGTTTTCATTCACCTGAAATAGTTATTTGTCAGCTAATTATCATTGTTATATCATACCTTACTGGGAATTATGTAAGTGTTATCTCCTTAGATGTGTCTTCCTGTTACTTTCACATTAAGAAAGTACACGAGAACTGAAAATGCAAATACTCAAGGCTTACAAAAACTATCAAACACCTGAAACTCACCCATACTGAAACTACTGTAAATCAAAACAAAGAGACTTTGCATTTCTGAAAAGCATGCATTGAAACAAATTATTAAGCCCACTATTTTAAGGATTTTGACATCTTCTCTTCTGGTATCTTTACTATTACAGTACACAATGTAAAACTGTGGATGCTTTTCCTATTTAAAAAGCATTTGTATCTTAGCTTTTAAAGATAAATTCGAGAAGAGTCATAACAATGTTAACAATTAATGCTTCAGCATCAGTTTGGAACTTAAAAAAAATAATTTGATTGGCAGAGACGTAAGACAACAAAGTCTTAACCACTATGGCATATACCCAAGAACACTCAACTACATTAAAGTCAAGAAACAACACATTCAACTGGAGATGTCTATAATTGTAACTACCTTATGTAAATCATCTAGTAGTAGAATTCACTTGCAACCATGTAAGTATAAAGTTTGCTTTTGAGTCACCCAGAGCAGAAACCAATTTCAGAAAATCAGTAATGGCTATGAGGAACATCTACCATACCCACAGGACCTTCTTCTGGGCACCCCTGAGGCTTTAGACATGTACTGATCAGGTATTTTCTGACGAAGGGGTGTTGCTTTGGTAATTAACGGCCCTTGAGGGCTACCTGGTTGCACTTTAAAAAACAGAGTAGAGTAGAATATTTCAGTTCAAAGGGACCTACAAGGATAGGATAGTCCAACTGCCTGACCTATTCAGGGCTGACTGAAAGTTAAAGCGTGTTGTCCAAAGTGCTCTTAAACATTGACATACCTTGGGCATCAACCACCTCTCAAAGAGGCCTGTTCCAGTGCTTGACCACTCTCTGTGAAGAAATGTTTCCTAAAATATTTCCTTTTTGGATATGTATAAACTTATTCACAACAATGACCAGCAAGGACTTCCACAGCTTAATTACATGTTGTCCAAATCATTGCATCTTTCTATTTTTTACTGGATCCGGCAATTACCCATTCCAGTTGTGACCTTCTATTAGTCTGATACTGTAACAGCCCTCAAGCAAACATCCATGAGGCCACTTTTTCATGCTTCCTGAAAATCTGTCTTCTCATATCCTTTCCATTGCTTACTTCTTCCTCATTTGAAGAGTCCTAACCTTTGTCATTCCTCATACAGAAATTATTTCATGATTGCTCCTACCCATTTCTGAGTATTTTCCAGTTCTTTCAAACCCATTTTGGGAATGGGAGGTCACAAATGTCAAATGAAAGTAGTCAAGTGCAGACACACTGGAGATTTATATACAATGAAGTTCTCTGTATTGCTCTCCATTGCTTTTGGTTTGCCTTTTTTGACTGCTACTGAGGACCAAGCGGATGCTATGATAGAACCACCCAACATACACAGAAGATCTCACTCCTAACCCAGCAAAAGGCTTGTGAGAGTCCATCAGTTTCTAGGTAAAATAAGGATTATCCCCCGCAAACTGCTTTCCCGCCTTCACTGAAGGCAAGGCTGGCTTTTATCCCTGGGCTGCACAAGAATGCTCTTTTCTGTTCTTGTTCAATTATCCAAAAATATATCTCCTGAAAATATAACACAGACATACTCTCTTCTCATATACAGTTTACATGGCCTTAGAAAGCTGGCATCAGTATATTAGAATCTTTGTTCTGTGGATGGGATTTTCCACTCTATAAACAGTATCTTCCTATAGAGAAGCTAGAGAAAACTAGTTCCCCAAGCTACTATAACACATAAAACCCAAAAAGGAACACAAAAGAGAACATCAAGAGCTGTCCTGTATTCACGCTCAGAAAGGCACAAATGAAAAACATGGCAAAATCACCATAAAAAAGAAGATTCATAATTTTAAACTTAATACAGCAAGGTCCTTTAATAAAAGATCGTAAGTTCTTACGTATATAAACATCTTAAAAAGCACTACTGAGACACAGTATATGGTCAGACCCTGTAATAATGTTACATTTAAATAAGACTGTGGGTATTTAGCCCTTGGACCTCTATTGATACTTGGTTTCCAGTTTCCTGCGAAGTTCCTTAACATTTGCAACAGCCTGAACTTTTCAGACCACTACAACACTGCAAGAAAAAACCCCTCACCTTTTTACATTCTGAAGCAATATATTGTTGTTATCCTGTATCCTGTCTCCACAAAAAGGAGAATGGCAATACAGAACGGTATCGTTAAAATAAAAGCATGGCATTATTCTTATATTTGCTATTAATATAAGTATTTATTATGAATTACATGGAAGTTTCTAGTGCTGCTATCTTAAACAATGCTATATTGCTAATTTACTATGTGCAATTGACTCAGACTACCGAATGAAAACAGATTAGGAAAGCACATTTTCTTGGTCTTGTATAAATGCATAAAGCTGCAATGTTTGGAATGCAAACTCCACAGGGGAACATTAAAAAAATATTAGTTTGTAAATTAAAGTCACTGAAAAGTAAATGTCAGCCATGAAAATATTTCCTTTAATACTATGTTTTATAAGTTGTTTAATCAGTCCCTCCTCCAGCTGAGGTCTGAATTACCATTAACTTTGTGGTTCAATAAATTCTTAATACAAAATGGGAGAATCTAAGGGGGAAAATGGTGCTTTAGAGCACACATAATAGATGAAGAGCAGCAAAAATGGGCCAGAAATTTTGCTCTGAAGAGGTAATGCAGTAAAAGGGAACAGCTGGAGACTATTAAAAGCACTCATTAGAGGGAAGAAGCAGCAAACTGTTCTAATTGGGTCAGCTGACAGGTGGCTGCACTGCAGCAGTGCCCTCCCAGCAGCCCCGTCCCAGCCGCAGGGATTGGTGCTACTGTGTGATCCCCAAACCAGATCTACAGCTGCAAAGCTGCACTGCAGCTCAGGACTCACTGCAGCACATCCAGTGACCAATTCAAACCACCTCAGCACCAGTATCTAACACAGGGAATAAAATGACTACTGTGTGTATGGGGGTATGTCAGGGAAAACACCGAGAGTGCATAAAATGTTTAGCCTCTTAACTACAGGTCGGAACACAATAACTGAAAAATGTTCTTTTTAATTTATATATTTAACTCCCTAATATCTGGTATGCATGGCATAGACAAAGACAAATAATTTTAACCTCTGCATGCCTCAGATTTCCAATCTAAACAATGTTAACTAAGTTATCAGAGCCTCCCCAAAATTTCCCAGGTTCAATCAGCAGACACTTGTAGCCCCTCTTGTGAGGTCCTCAAAAGGAAAATCAGAGTCGTGAACCCTCTACGCCCTCACTGCACCAATCTGTGGGCAGGCAACTCTCTCCCTGCCTTTTTTTTTAATAGAGAAACACACTCATGAGAGTGACAGTCAGAAGATGAGGGCGTGGGCTACATACCATGGTCTCTCCTGTAGGCCACGTCCCTGGCAACTGAAAAGCTTCAAGAAACTTATCTGAAGTCATGAAGGAGAAAGCTCAATGACGACAACTCATGACTACTGATGACAATTCATAATATAATTACCCACAGCATTATGCAGAAAAAGACACGTAATAAGATAGCCAGCTGCTGTCCAAAAAACAGTGCAACTGGTAAAAGAATATTTTAAATTGTAGATAGAAATTTGAGGATATAAATAATGAAACTGGTTAAAGATATTTAGTGAATATTCTTATATTAATGAAAACCATGGAAGTCATAAAAGGAAATTCTCAAGATTCAGGAATTTTAAAAAATTGTTTTATGGAGTTTACCCATGCAGCTTTCTCTGTAATTTTGTTTGAAATTTATGAAATAACCTAAACAACATTAGTTTAAATATTTAGCCATAAAAGCTAATGTTGCAAAAGAAACTGGTTTTTTCCCTTTTATAAGAAATTGGACGTGAAAGTTCCCTGACATCATTTGAATTTTACTTCCCTCCTTTGCAGTAATCCTAATACACTTTTAACAATTATCGTAACATTTCATTTAAAAGACAAAAGGACAGATGCTCCTTTATGGGATCACTTGCATGAGTAATCTTTAACATAAATGAGGCTGAATATTGTTAGAACATTTTTAATTTTTACTGAGAAAAGCATATTTATTTTCAGAGATGAAGCTGAAAGACTATGCAGAGCCACACAGAGATGCCATGCAAACTTAACTGCTAATTATAAGGAAAATCTGAAACATCCTATAGGAAGGTCACAAGTTCTCATTTCACTGAATGATTTTTTAAATATAAAACTTCTCTTTTCTGATATATTAGCTCAGAGATCTTTTAGTGGAATGAGCTAGGTGCCACGGTATTCATGAGCCTAACAGAGATTAGAATCCCACGTAACCAGATTTCCTGCAATTCAGGCAACACCACACAGCCCATGCTGCTTCATGCACTCATTCAGCCTTCGTAGTCTTAGAACAAAGTTTTACCAAGTATTAAGAAAAGATGAAAACCCCTTACATGCCTTTTTTTATGTCTCACACTGAAGTTGTAATAAATACTAGATAATTACAAACAACCCTTCTGGAAGGAACAGTTTTAACATAAAGCTTTAAAATATTAATAGTAGTCCCTCTTCATCAGGGGTGCTTCCTACCTTCTGCACTTCCAAGCCCTGAGCTAAATCGCATCTCATGCATATTTTTCTTTTGCTTGGTACCTGCAGCATGCACATCTGCACTGATAAGGGTTTGCTTGCTTTATTGAAGCGTATTTACTTGAAGAACTCTAGTTCAACCTGAAACACATTCACTACAATGAATTTAAATTAACTTTTGTGAATTTATCTCATCTTACAGGACCACAATGTAGGGTTGACAGTCACATCAGTGTGCTTGAGACTTGACTCAAGGTGCTCACCATTAATTACCTCTCTGCCATACTCCACACTACCACCTTGCAACTATTTATTTTGGAAAGCTTGGAAGTGATTTCTTCAGGTGACTAACAGTAACTCACTCCAGCAGAGAACGTGCTAGGTCAGGGCAAGGAGCTGGTGGATCTGGGTAAAAAGTCTCATATTGCAGCAGCTGCCTCTGCTGTATCTGACTCATGAATAAAAGGCTTGTTTTCTATCCTGACTTTCAATTAAATTTTGGTAAACACAGACATTTACCGAAATGTTTAGAACAATTTATCTGACTCCTGAATGAATGGTTGCATTTCCTGGAACAGAGTCGAAGCCTGAAGCTCTATTCAGAGAAAATTTCAAAGGATCAGCGAATGGCAGAAATTTCTGTCTCCATTTCTGACCTTTGCAATGTCAACAGTTCAGATTTTCAATGTTAAAAAACCTGTATGCAAGGTACTACAAGACTTCAAGATACTTTGGGTTTTTCTCAACTCCCTTTTTTTCTTAAGGATCAGAATTGAGGGGAGGGAATCCTTCCATCATGGGCATCACAACCCGGAGTTCATCAGACACAAAACATGATCTTTAAATGCTTTTTCTTCCTTAAGAGCCTGCTTTCTAGAGCAACTGAGCTCCCACACCTTCACACTGCAGTTTCAGGGAATATGGATGCTGCCCTCAGCTTTTCAAGGGAAAAGGCCAGTGTTGGCAGCTGTTGATGAAGATGTCAGGATGGCCTGGAAAGGTTCCCAGTTGCCCACACAACCTTCCAAGAGATAAGAAGCCAAGAACACCATGGCTGATAAAAGCACAATTAGCCTCTAAGACCTAGTTTCCAAAGATACATGCCTTTTGCCGGCAAACCCGTCTCTTCTGGTAAAAGAGAAAAGTTATATTTACAGCTTCTCCAGTCCATTCTGTAAGTCTATAACTGCTATCAACACAAGGCTTCTCAAGTACTCCAGCAATGAGCTCAGTGTCATGGATCAATTCATGGATCAATCAGCAGTTATGTATTTTCCTAGCTGTTGATCTGAGGCATGATGGAAGAAGTAAAAGCTCATATCCTCCCTCTGCCTTCATGCATCTGCTCATGGTCAGGCACACCTCAACCCAAACAACTTATGTTTGATATTGTGATCAATGTTGAAACTATTTAATATGCTAAATCTAAGCTTATACTTAAATAGGCCCCCATAAAAAAGAGTAATGTTTCATGGTGAGTTTTACATTTAAAAAAATATTAGGGAAGAACTGTGGAAGTTATGAGACCTGCAATTAGGCCAGCCATCAGTCCTGTGCTGAAGTGGCATACCCGCTCATGCTCAGAGGTAAAACCAGCTGCTTACCTTCTTCATAGCTAGATTAGACTATCGATTTTGCAGATTTCTGAAGCTATGATTCCAAAATCCCCAATAATTTAATTTTAAGAAATATGCCAGCAGATTTTCTTGCACCACTGAGAAAAAGATTAAAATGCAGGCATGCAATATATGATGTGGTTGGATAGCTCAAGCATCAAAAATGCAGAACATTTGGAATGCGTGGCTTTTGTGAAAATTAATTTCACTGACAAGAGGCCTATATGTTACTGTCACTCTCTCTGAGGAGTGCAAGTGACTGCCAGAATCTGCCAAGGAGGGATGGAAAACAGGTTCCAGAAACATTTCCTGGATTCTAACACTGATTTACCAATAGAGAAAATCAAAATGAAAATGCAAAAATAGTTTTTATTAAGGATGCTAACGGTGCCTCTTATCAACAAACCGCCTTTTGAACAAAATGATTACCGACCTCAGTCAGACACGCTTTATTTCTTTTTCATTATAGCTTTTGTACTGATCTGTGTATGCATGGATATCTGCATCTGCATATAAATAATTAACTTCTTAAAGAACATACCAATGCCAGCGAAAATGCAAGGTAATTTCTATTAGTTTTTAAACCAACACAACATGAATTCGACCTATTTGTTTCAGTTCTGCTTGAAGTAAAATTTCACCGGCTATACGTATCATGTCTCAAGCTGCACAGTCAGTACTGAAATAATACCAGGTGTTACAGAGTCAGTTGTAAGAGGTGCCAACCACTGCACTTCAAATGAGAAGGCGCTCAAAGTAAAGTACAGAATCTACCACTCACTTTTAACATTTCCAAAAAAGAAAACGTAGTAGTGTTAAAAAAATAAAGTTGTAGTAAAAACCACCACCCCTCAATTATTTCCTCAACCCTCTTGTCCAATTCAGAGATGATGAAGCAGAAGTCCATGCACACAGTACATGCAAAGCCTTCCAACTCTGCACACCGGGAGGTCAAGATTCCCTCAGCTAACACGGGGACCTCTTTGAGATCTCTAGGCATGCAGCAAATAAGAAACCCTTTGCAGTTCATATCTGTATAGCAGATGCCATTAAATGTAAAGCTATTAGAACAGTTACACTGATACCTCCCCCTTCAATTACTCATAATTTATAAACTTGTCTGTTCACAGGGCTCTGCATGACAAACAACAGAAGGACAAAAGAAATCAAAACAGCTCTGCAACATGGAAAAAAACCCAGCCCTCCTCGGATTCATCCAGCTTCAGCTAGGGCTGAAAGGTGTTGTGTGGCAGCTGTTCAGAGCTGTGTTCTCTATGGCTCATCACACATCTTGTACTCTACTGCCTCTTCAAAACATTACAAAAACATCTTCTCTTTCTCCTCCAAAAGCCACAGACATCTCTTGTTTTGACATTATGTCTGGCCTGCAACATCTCAGAGCAGACCATCAAGCTGTCCTGTCACTGCTGTTTCACTGAACCCTCTGCACGTTCAAGGATGGCAGAAGGCCGAGTCAAATCAAACTGTATCTCTGTTAGAGAGACGGCAAGAAATAGTTCCCCCATTTTGCCTTTTTTGAGAGGTGTTTGTGTACATGCAAAGAGATCAATATAAAACAAACCAACCACCTCCTTAGCTTCTGCGTTTCTTATTTAGCATTCACTGAACACCTACTGCCACGGGACCTTGGTATGCAACAAAAGCTGGCAGGTGTTATGACAGTTCAGCAGTTGTACGAATTTAAAACTTATTATGAATAGCTTATTCAGCACTATTGCCATCATCTTAACCCAAAAAAAGACAAAAGGCAACAAAACTAAACCAAGAACTGAGATTAGAGCCCTGGTATAAAGAACATTACAAACAACTTAGCAGCAAGAACATTAGAGACTTAGGCTCACTGAATTGCTCTGTTTCTCAGAGCAATTTTCCTCTGAGGCTGCACAGTTACAGACATAGTCTGAACCTAAAAATCTGTCTGAATATTCATAGTGATAAATATAGGCAGAATTATTATATTACTATACAGTGCAAATCCAACTGAGTGAAAAGACCATAATTCAACGGTGGCAATCTGGAACTTGCTGTCAGCTTATTCAAGATCAAACTGAATTCATTGGCAACACTCTGCACAGTAAAGCTGAGCAAACTAAGGATCAGGCAAGAAAAGACAGAGGAAAAACACAAGATGGAAGATGCCTCTGTCTCCCGCTATTCAAGCATCCAGTTTGAGTAACAGCATTACATAACAATGAGGGGAAATTGGTAATCAAAACCTTTTATTTAAACATACCAGGTATCTTTCCTCCTGCCTCATGCTGGGGGTACGGATCATGTGATTCTGTTCTCCTCTCCAGTCTCCAAAACGTCGAAAAAAATAATTGGATAGGAATCGGTTGACAGGATCTCTAATAATATTAATGTACACTGGCTGGTCTCCTCCAAACCTGGTGGGAAGAAAAATGGGTGAATCACATCACAAGGTTCAACACAGACACGTATCTATTATCTCTCATCTGAATGCTTTCAAATTACTTCCTACAGAAGTTCAGAGCTTTTACAAGGTGAGGAGTGAAACTGAGAATCTTACAACTAGTTTCTAAACCTTTGCAAATGCATGTAAGATCTCTTTAGGGCGAACAGTAAATATGGAATCACATTAAGCTATATGTGTGCTACAAACATTTTAGTCGAAAACCATTTTTAACGCTGTATCAACAGTTTTGCTTCTTGAGTTCTCTCCTTGCTGTTTTCAGGTGAAGAACCTTCTGCAGATGAATCAGAGAATGAGCATTTCTTCTCAACACACTTCCCATCTGGGCAGCCATGTCAGAGCAAGCACCCCCCAACAGTAACTGGAATAAGGCAGCCCTGGATCACCTCGGCCAGTACAGTACGTGTAGTGAAATAATGTGTAAAGGATTTTCAGCTTACTTTGAAAGCTTTTTTCCAAAAGCTTCCTCTGGATGAACTGACAGATATGCACGGTATTTCCAACTTTATATTTGCTGGAACTTGGCAGATCCTAGTCCCCTCACCCCCAGCCTGCACCACCGACTGGATTTGAGGTTATTTCATGGTTATGCAACACCTTATCCCTGTACTGCACTTCATGAACATTTTTTTTAAAGTCAATATGAAAATTCTTGCTTCAGAAAAGAAATTAAGTATCAATCTCAAGTACATGCAAGTTCAAGGAAAAGGAAAGGGTAAAACCAATTGTGACCAGGCTGCACATAAGCAAAATACAGCATAGGTACCTGCAACTTAGAGATGAGAAGATAAACCAGAGCAACTTCATCACCTTGACTTTACCCTCTTGTATGTCTCCTCCCGATGCTTAACGACAAACATCTTCAGTTCAATAGGTGGGATACCAAAAGACGAAAGGAAGAAAAAGAAGCTTGGGAAGGTTTGTGATTAAACTGTATTTTCAGAATGTTAAAATACTGGCTGCATATTTTAGATCAACACACAGCATCAGGAGAGCAGGCCTAACCGGAAGAAAATAAGGGAAGCTGCTTACACTGTTTCATGGTCAAAATTAGAAAACTGGCATTCATGGAACAGACTTATGGACTACAAATTCTGTGAGAAAAAGAATAAAAGAAAACCTTCCTGTATTGAGAAGTTCATAGGATAAATTCAACTTGGAATTTTCCTTATCTAAGAACATGGATTATGCTTCTCCCTTCTGTTTCCCCAGTTCAGGTGAACAATTCTCATTTAAGCACTAGCTTATGCTTTATTTTTGGGAGCTTGAGGACATAGCCATATTTAAGTATTTAAATGCTATTCTGCTGATTTTATGAGTCACAGTTTATATAACTTCTTCTAAAATGTAAAATACTAGATTAAAAGAGAAGAAAACTGAAGATACCCTTTAAATTAAAAAAACCCTCTCAGTTTGTCCTCATTTTTTGAGTTGATGAATAATTGAATTTGTATAATAAAAGATCAAGGCTTCTCCTAAATATTAAAGAGGCAGCAAAATAGTTTAAAATTATAAATTCTAGTAAAAGACAAGAGAAAAATCTCATAGAGTTTAAATCTGATTTTCATTCTGCATGATTCCCCAGACCTCTAAATACAGTCTGCAAAGGCTTGTCTCATGAGTAACTATGCGTATCAGAAATTTCATTGACCTCAGTGTTGCAGGATCACTGCCATAATTTGAAATTGCACAGACAGCATAAAATTTTAAAACAATCCAATTAAAAAGGCAGATGCTTCTTGCTTCCTGATTAGTGCACAACCCAGTTTGGACACGGACGTGCAAATGAAATATCCTGAATTTAGTATCCTGAATTCTTCTCTAAGCTTATCTTTGCTACTTTTAATCTTTATACAGAAATAAAACCTACATTAAAAAAAAAAAAAGGCATTCCTGAAAATACCACAGGACAATGTGGGCATAAAGCTTCGACAATATTTACTCAAATAGAAAGCTTTGAGTGGATGCCTTGGCCTGGTAGTTTTGAAAACTAAACTTTTCAAGTGAAATTGCTGGAAAGAATAGATTGCATCTAAATTACTGAACACATTATCTTCCTGCTGCTTGATGCAGATAGCAATAATCTAAAGACAGAAGGAAGTGGAGGAGAGCAAAGAAAAGGGGAAGCAATAGAGACAGTAAGAAGTGATGACAGCACCAAGTTGTTTCAAGATAAAGACAAAAAGATCACAAGATTCATAGAAGCAAGAGAGCAGGGATGTCCTGCCCCAGATTTTGTAGTGGATGTTAAACCTAAATGCTTATCAGAAGAGTGAAAAATCAAAACCAGACTGCTATCAGCTGTCTTGATAGAAAATTTCAATACATATTCTCTTTTCTGAAGTGAAAGGAGGGGTGAGATTGCATAACCAATCCACCAAAGTCTCAGAGCCCATCCTTTTGCTGGTAAGCTCATGTCTCTGAACATGAGAACAGTAAATTCAGGACCAAAAGCCCTGAGAAAAAAGGCTTGCACAAGGTCATTCATCCCAAGAGGACAGCCGAGATAGGCAGTCACTCTCTCACAAATGCTATAGAGGAACTTCCCTTTCTGAAATGGAGATTATGTGTGCTCTCCACCTCCCCAAACACAGGACAGCTTGAATTTCGGATTTTCTGCACAATGGAACCGACTGCTACACACCCAGCTGCGGGTTGCTCCACCAGGCAGCAAGCAAGGAATTATCAGAAAAATCAAGTCTGTTTTGGTCCTTATTCAAATGTACTTTTTTTTTTAAACATAGTTTACAATATTTCAGATTCCAGCCATTTGTTTCTGTGGACTGTACTCAGAGTCTTTTACGGAAGCTAAGCAGCACTCACATGGCATAAAAAATCTTAACGGTTAAAAAAAAGAAAAATCAATTACCTTAAGCTATTTAGAGACGAAAAGGGCAAATCAATGCTCCATTTGTTCAAGTATGTTCTGCATATTTTTAGATACCTATCAATCACAACATATTAAATGCTCTCCCGAGTGAAACTTTTCAGATTAACGACACCCACATCAAAGTGCTCTTGCAAAAAAAATAGATATGTGCTCTCATTATACATCACATCACCTTATTTGCACTCAAACACCGATTGTAAAGGATTCAAAATGGGATACATATTTTCTAGGTGTGAGCAGCAGACTTACCTTCTCTGAGTGGGATCATGACTGGATCCCGCACGATGAAGTTGCACGAATATTCTCATCCCCAGCAGCACATCAGAGCAACTGGGAAGAGTGGGTCAGGATGCCACCACTCCAGCAGAACACTACAAATGGATACACCAACCCCAACAATGCTCTTTCTGTACTTAATGTCTCCTGATTTATTTTATATATACTAGTAAATCCCATTAGTTTTAACTGATCTGTTGTTGAAGGTGTATTTTTGGAGTCCTCATCCAAAAAACTATTTGCAGGCTTCAATCAATGATACTTAGCTTCATTAATAATATATTCCCCTATGTCTTTTTTTAATAAAAGTGAAATAAAATAAAGGCAGAGAAGTATGTGAGCGTGCCCCTTCACATTTCTGACGAATTCCAATTTTATTATTTACATGAGCAAAATCTTCATTTAAAACCATTTACAAACCACTTGCAAGTTAGGGGGAAAAAAAAAAATAATCAATCAAAGTGATTTGCTTGGCTTTAAAAATGAAGGCTCTCTTAGCTCCTATTATTTTTCATTTCTTTCAGGAGGCTGCTGCCTTTGCCTTTAATACAAAACTCTACACAAAAGCAGAAGATGGTTTCTTCATCCTTGCAGGCAAAGCACAACTCCTCAAGGAAAAGATGACTCCCAACCTATTCTCTGTAAGTACTCTGTCTGCCTCTTACTCTTTTAACATGAACTGTTTCCCCTAAAACAAAAGGGGTGGTTGCTAGAAATTCAGTATAACGGAAGCAAACAAGAACCAACAGCCACCTAATATTAATAGGGACAGGCATACTGTGTCCTTTTTATAAAGGAAGCACAATTTCCTTTTACAGCACCATACAACTGAGAATCACACGCTGAAAGTACAATTGCCCAGCAATCTTTACTCATCAATTATGTCAGAGCTCCATTACCTCCCCTGTGGCACAGCTTCATGCAGAGGTCATGTAAAAGCACTTAACATAGAACTTTCACCTTTTTAGGACATAAATAAGATGCAGTTACTTCAACATTTATCTTCTGAAAAAGGTATTCTGAAATGAATTTTTCATAACATCTTGCATTAGCATGAACTTGTGGCAAAGCAATCCCCTGTACACAAGGCATCGAGCACTTCTGGGATGCTCCAATGATCCTCCTCAAGGATGAGCTGCAAAGAGGAGTGGACTGAGGTACTGCCTGCCTGGGACTACGTGGTATTGCCAGCCTCCATAATCAAGGAGTTCATTTATCTTCTGGCTTTTGTCCGTAGTGCCTCTCTTGTAGCCTTCACCTTTATGCTGTGGTCATGTTTTCAACCTTTTCTTTAGAATTAGGAGAGCTGATATAGGGCATTTCTCTACTCCTGCACCTATGCCACCTATAGGTTATTTCAGTCATAATAGTACTGGCATAGCTGAACTGGTACAAGGACTATGTAGAGCAGACTTCAGTTAAAAACTTTGGCTTGATGAAGCCTTTTTCCTTTCTTGCAGAGTACTAACTAGGCTGTGTCTCCCTAGTAAGCTGAACTAAAAGTAATGCCAGTATGCTTTTTTGTTATCGCTCTCTAGTTTATCCCAGACACAAAACAAGCAATGCAGAGAGGTGATGTAATTATCATCCCTGGAAGCATTCAAAAACATGTAGAGGCAGCACTTAGGGACATGGTTTAGTGGTGGACTTGGCAGTGCAGGTTAACAGTTGGACTTGATGACCTTAGCAGTCTTTTCCAACCTTAATGGATCTATGATTCTATGAAATAAGTATTTTCATTTCAAAACTGCATCTGTGGCCGGCCTGGCCTTCAGTAGGAGGTGTGTGCAGGGATACAAAATGCCCAGTGGTACAAGGTTAACAGTAAAATAGTGCACACTGGCAACACCTCTCATCAATCACCCTTTTTGGACCTGTGATTTCAATAGCAGAAATTTCAGCTTCTGAAGTGATGTGTCTGGGTCACATCATTATAAAATTACAACTGAGCCCTCTAGGAGCTGTTTAGTAAGCTGCCTCAGACCAGTCAATGGCTAAAAGATAACACTCTAAAGCCTTCTATTTCTGTATTTCACTATCCTGTAAATTTACCAGAATATTTTAGGCTGTATTTTGTCAGTCATCCATGCATGCTAAACAATGAGGGTCTTTTTTTTACCCTATTCTTTTCATTCTCCTGGGGATATCAAAGTAGTTTAATACATAAATTCACAATGAACAGCACCAACATGGATAACTATCCTGCATGGGTCCCAAGTAAAGGAATTACTAATTATGTTTTCATTTATGTAATGCAAAGTTACAGCTGGAAACAAGTAAGAGAGTAAACACTAACTCTCCATAAAAGACTAACAGCTGCTAAACTCTGCATCAATTAAAATCACCTAATTCCAGACACCCTGTATTTGAGACTTTCTTCCAAAGGTCTGGCCCAGGATCTCTCTGGACCTCTGATTAATGTTGCACTGCAATTCAGAGATGCAAATGTTGCGCATTATATAGGAGAACAGAAAAAACTAATTACAAAATATTACAATAAATTTCCCGCAAATAGTAGAATAGCTGATGCAGCTCTTTGGAAAGTATTAAATCAACAAACATGATAGATAGAAGAGATATATTTTCAAAATTGAATGGGACCACAGATTTGGCTGAGATAGTTACATTTGCATAAAATCTTGGGGCTCGACTTCTTAAGAAAATTATTATGCAAAAGATGCTGCAATGCACTGAGCACTGCATATTCAGCTTCCTATGTGAATACATTTATCAAGGGCAGTATGGGTGACTCCAGCTGTCCTGTGGAAACGGCTGCTGCAGAGAGCAACTCAATGTTTCGAGTTTCCATATGGAAACTAACATACAGTAAACTGTGTATAACAAAAAAATAACTCATTGCAACTTGGCAGTATATATCATGTATACAATCTATAGAATATAAAAATCAACATAAGTGAAACTTACAGCTGCCCTGTCACAGATGTGAAATTGTCCCATCAAAGAGGGACTGTGGACATCATTCTGCTCGAGGCTTTGAATCTACACAGTTTAACATGATAATCTGTGATTCAGAAGATATGAGCAAACTGATACTATTTTCAGAAAACAAAGCTGCAAAAGAAGAGAATAATGAAGGGAGTAGTTTGCTGGTAAAGAGCCACTTGAGCCACCAGGCAAGAAAGACATGAAATATTTCACACTGTAATATGGCAAATGAAACCCAAAGCATCTAGAACCTGAAGCAGAGCATATTCACAGGGAAGGAGTAGTTCTGGCAAGGACATGCATACTTCGACATATTATCAGAAGTGTGGGAGACCTTACAGGCCAGAATAATCTTCGTTTCCCTTTTTCTGAGAAGCAGGAGGAGAGAGGAACAAAGACTTGACACAGCACTCATGAGACCATTCACAGAGTCCATTTTCAGCAAAACATGAACAAAGTTCAATGCAGCATCACAAGAACGATGAAAAAATAAAAAGCCTACAGCTTGAAAAGAGAATGAGAAGCAAAAAATACTGAGAAGGCTGAGAGTTGGCTGCACGACAGCGTGTAACTAATTACACATGAAAGTCTACACGGGAGAAAAATTTGATGAGTCTTTACATAGTAGACAAATGCACTGTGAGATCCAAGTAAAAGCAGTCAACTGGACTTCTCAGAAAAATTAGAAGGAAAAATAACTCATAATTTACTATCTGAGAGAACAATTCATTCTTGAAAGAATTTATCAAGTGCAGCAGATTCTCTACTACTAGTGATTTAGAATCAAGACTTCCATTTCCTTCCTGAAAGATGGAAGCTTTAGGTTTAAACCTATTTATCAAGGGTAAAAAAGACTCAAAATGACTGGGAACTGTCCCCATCCATCTTTTTGCCTGAAGGCAGGATCAGCTATGCAATTGCCACTATCAGCTTCAAAATCCTGAACTATAATCTATTCTGTTGCTTTGCTGTCCTTGTTGTTCAAACTTTTTCCTAAATGTCTGATCCAGAACTGAATACAATTCAAGTCCACCACTTGTGTTATCATTACTCATTAAGAACTGCATAGTCCCTTTATCTCTTCAGAACCTCTTAAAAAAAAAATCAGAATTGCTACGACAGTCCCCTCTTTCCCTGTCTTCTCTATTTGTTTTTCTTTTCCTGTGATTTCAGGTAAATTTTTAAAATCTCTGATCATTCTTATTTTCTTTTGGACTCCTCTGGACTAATCATCCTTCTTAAATCAAGTTACTCCCAAACTGGTAATGTGCAGTGTGAATGTGAGCATGGAAGCTGAACAACAGTAAAAAACAAGATAATTGAGGAGTTATGCCTAATCCCACCTTCAGTAACTAGATTTCAAGCAACAATCTCTATTCTGAGAAAATCATGTTAACAGCTGAATGAAAGATAAAAAGTCAATTATGCAAAGAACACAGGAAAACTAGGGAAATAAATTCTAAATTAAATAATCTTAAAATCCGTGGAAAAACTCACCGTAAAGCAATGCTTTAAAAACAAAAAAAACCCAACAAAACCCCCTGATTAGATCATACAAAGGTCAAACTGCACATTAGATTTGTGCTTAGCCCTCCATCAAGTCACAGTTAAAAAGCATCATTACACACTCACATAATTAAAAAAATGTAGTATAAAAAAGGAAAAAAAAAAGATGTAGGAGGGATTACAGCACCATGTGGCCATTCATGAAATGTGTACTTTACAGGGCAGACCTCACATGATGGTAGAAAGTGTTTCATGATGTGTTAGCAAAAAGTGCAGATTATAATGAACACACATAAAGACACAGTGTTAAGGCCATGCACATAAGTTTAGCTGACAGTTCCCTACTTTTAAGAGCTTACCCAGAGGGTAATTTTTTTTTCTTTTTTTGGTTACCATATTTTTAATGACATTTCCCTAAGTGTGTATGTTTTTTTTTTTAAAGGAGAAAAAAATCCCTCAACATAAAACATCTACTTTAGTAGATAATCTTAGGCTGCAATCATTGTTTCAAGATGTTGATTCAAGGAGGCATTCAAAGAGCCCAATCCCTCCCATAGCTGAGCTGTATAGAGTCAGTGCAAGCTGACTCAACTATTGCTCTTTGTACAAAGTATACCTGAGTCTGCATTCAAAGGGTCATGGACATTCAGCATCTTGTTATGCCAGCTCCACACATCTGCCCAGCGCACTCTTTTCAAATGCTAGTGGAGCATGCACATAATAGGCATGTTCTGTAAAACATGAACATGCTGTGTGGCCTTACTTGCTCCAGAGAAAAGAATAAACAATAATTCTCAAATTACTAAAAAATCTGAGTGTTGTGACAAAAATCTCATGACTCTGTCTTAAGATAATGGAAACGGCATCACAGAATCCCTCTGGTTTTACTGACCTCCAGTCAGTCTATTAAAAAAAGTGAAATTTTATTCCAAATCAACGGACCAAAGATATGCATATGTAGGTTAAGCGAAGCAAGATGTTCATTTGCCAAAAGAAATTGTAAATGTGTCATCCAAACCTTCCAAATGATCAAAACAAGCTAACATGCAAGGCTTCCAAACACAAGCTGCTAGCACAGAGCGTGCTTCAGCTTTCAAACATGCAGCTTATTCACATGACAAAGTTAATTCATCAAGATTTACCTCCTTTTTGTTTATTAGCTATAGACACATTTTGCAAGAACAAGAGAATGGTGTAACATCAAAGTGCTTGCTTAAAATGCCATTTTTGGAGCTGCTTCTGCATGAGAAAAAACAAAGAATCAATGACTAACAAAAATACCCCAGCAACATTCAAAAATCAAGCTTAGTTTTGGGCTTATCCAGACTCAATTTCTCTTTGTCCATCCCTGCCTTCATATAGCATGTGATTTACTGCTACACATAAGTCAGAATTCAGGTCAGAGTTGAAGGAAAATGGCCAAACTGACCAGCACTGCTGCACGTGACACTGTCTGCTGCTACAGCAGCTCCATTTATTCATTTTTATTAGTTAGTGTTGGCCATTGTATCTGTGCAAAAAAGTAATAAAAAAAAATTTTAGCAATGCTGATACAGACTTGTCTACCAAAAAAGGCTTTTTTCAAGAAAAACAAGAACTTTACACATGAACTCTGCTAATGAAAAACAGAAAACTGGAAATATTTCCTATGTTGATTCTAGGGACTAAAGGCAAGCTCCTTCCCAGGCAGAAGACCAAACAGATCTGTCTCCACACACCTCTCACACTGAGCAAGAAGCACACAACAGAGCTGGGGCTGGCATCCAAGCAGGGCACAGGGAGGTGACTGCTGGCTGTGCTCCAGCAGAAAGTCCACCAGCTCTGTTTTGCATGGCTTTCCCTCCAGCAGATGTACCTGCAGCAGTGTGGTTGTCTCAGTCTTCTACTGACCTTCTCAGTGTGGTTTAAAAGTGGCCAACATGTTCAGAAACTACTTAGGAATTGGGGAGGGGAGGGGATGGAAAGAGAGGCAGAACACCTGGAACTGCTGCAGGGCTCTTATTTCTTTAGAAACTTAGGCCAAAAGTGAAGTGTTGTCCCCTCCCCTCAAGCACATGCACACATTTGCTAAATACACACCACAGATATTAAACTGCAGCTGAAAGCTGTGCCTGTCAGCACAGAAAGGATGACTCCTGACACAGCAGTGCTGGGTGGTAATTCATCCTGGCTCTGAACAATAAGATACACTGAAATAAATTATAAGGGCTAATTAAACTGTAAAATTAAATAGAATTGGTGCTTTATCTCTGCATCTCCTTAGCACATCATAGTAAATTTTAAAGGAGCTAATTCCTCAGTGGCCTATAGCTACTGCAGAAAGTAAAGAATTCACAGCTCCAGTGAGACATGAAAAAGCCTGTTTCACTTTCTGGGTGGTCGTTTTAATGCTTCTCCCTCCTCTGACTTCACCCTGACCTGATCAGCCAGCTTTTAAACAAGCAAAACTCACCAGTCACTGACAGAGGCATGTCATTGGGTTTTTACACACTCGTCTGCAACATTCACTCACCCCAAGACAGTGGCCAAGCTTCCTGCTCTGCCTGAACTGGGGTCCATAAGTGCATGCTCAGAAGATAAGAGTTGGATGCTGGAGAGAGACATGCTGCCTTTCTGTGACCAAAGCAGGAGTTGTGCAATTCGCCATATCCCTGGCTCATCCTTACCCAAAACCATGGCCTTGCCATCCGCCTCTGCATTCCTGCAAATGTTCTTCCCGCTTCTCTGAAATCTGTGACACTTGGAGCACACACCAAGTGTCTTGAGACACTGCCCAATGACTGTTACAGTTAATTCAGCAGAAGATTACTGAGAAATCAAGTGGGGCTTTTCCACTAACTTGAAGCTTCTTCCTGCTTCATTTTTTCTCAGACTAAATAGATGACAACAGGCATTTATGATAAAGCACAGTGAACAAATTGCAGCTGTTCTGAAATAGCTTTTTATCTCTCTGCAGGTTATTCTGCTTCTTCACAGCTTCTGCACTCCAACACTGTACTGACTGGAACTACCAGCAACATTTGGAATCTCGGCAAATACATCGACATATAAATCTTTACCTGCTTAGAGACATTATTTAATATTTACTCCTGATTAACACTTTGGATGTTTTTCCCAGCAACATTAGCATATAAACTGCAAATCAGAAAAGACAGTAAAACCCCCCCAAACCCACAAAAAACCAGCACCACCTTCTACAAAAGAAACAGTCTTGAAATGGACTGGATGGAGTAGCCACCCTCCAGAAGCATTGGGTCATCTCCTAAAGCTAGCCCTAGCTGCACTGGATAGACTGGGAACAGAAGCTTTAAAGCACTTTGAATAAAAGCTTTTTCTGTGATAAGGGCTATGTAGAAATTCACTAACATGAAAGAAGAACAAAAAAGTTTTTTTATCTTCTGTTTGAAACCGGAATTAATTAGAGTTATGTGTGTAAAAATTCACATAAGATTTGCTTTCATGTGTCCTTTTAAGATTTATCTTTTTGTCTGCCTCGTTGCCCTACTTCAGATTGAGAAAAGATAGTACTGAATCAAAAGACGAAGATGCTGAGAGCAATAGGGGATTCATTCACTCAGCTGAACCAACAGGCACTCTTAAAAAACTGTTCAAAAACGAGGGAAAAATGGCCTTGGCAAGCGTTCGGGTCAGGATGAGATTTTCAAGGTTTTAGAACTTTGTTCAGCAAAACTAACGGTGCTTCAGAAACATGCACGTACTCAAACTCACCACTGAAGGCTTAGCTCACTTCCACTGGAGATGTATTCTAGAAAGAAGATATAACCTTTTTTTGTTTTCACTTGGAAACAATCATAAGTAAAGGCTGTGATACTTTTCTGAATAATCATAGAGCTTTAAGTGCTGACAGGTTTACAAGCAGATACAGGATACAAAGGCAGAAAATTCAACTGATTCGTCATTGCTGCTGTTCACATCAATAGGAACGTGATGTGATGTAAAAAAATGTTAACATCTGACCCCCATTCTTTTAGTCTGAGGAGTTTTGCATTACATTTATGTTGAGCTGGCAGAAAACTGGGGCAAACTGGAAGAACAGTATTCCATAGACAATCTGAGTCCAGCTAACCACCAGAGATAGGAAGGATTCTATAAATGAATAGGCTAAAGAAAGCAAGCAAAACTGGAACACTTCCACAATATTGTTATAATGTGTATTTAAATCATAACCTGAAATTTCTGTAAATGCAACACCTGACAATCCATTTCCTAATGAAATCGGTTTTAAAAAAACCATCCTAGAATTAAATAACCGATAAAACATAAAACATGCTACTTCACTGTTAGGTATAACACTGCTAATAAATTTTGAAACTAGGGAGTAAAACTTCCATAAATGCTTAATTTATCAGAAAACACTAAGAAATGCTATACCACTAGTAAACATTGTTGAGGCAATTCAATGCTGTCTGATTCTGAAGACTCATCAGCCTTTTCACTACTCTACATCTACTAGTTAAATCAAGCATACTCTCAAGAAAACAAAAGATATGTTTTTCAGGTTTGCAAGGAAGAGACAAAACAGAAGCTACAAATAATTTCATGTATCTTACGCAACTGTTTTGTATTTTCGCAAATTGTTATTGTAATTAAATACACTGTAGATGCATCATGTATACACTACGGAAGAAACAGGATACCTATGTGGCAAGGATGTACCACAGGTGCAGAAAATGGGATCTACAGGGAAGAGCAAGAGGTTAAGACCGTTGACCTTTTCCTCGCATACCTAATGTTGAGTACCATCTCTAAAAAATCAGTCTAATCAGAAAACATCCCTTTGACCCTCAGGTGTGGATACTTGTTTGATACTGCAGTTTGGAAGAGAAAAGAGATAATTTACCAAAGGCGTAGTCCTAATGATTTTTATTCTTTAAAGGTAATACATTAGAAATGGAATTCTCATGGAATCCGAAGAGAAAACATGGAAGATCAATGTTTTGCTTAACTCTTCTTGTTTCCATATAAAAAAATCATGTCCATAGTTAAGCTCTACATCAAGTGAATTTCCAATTGCTCAAAATATTTCATTTTCTAAGAAAACAAAACTAAGCACATCCCTCCCCCAATTTTATCATTTCTTACTAGTCTACCAACGCCTGAAGCCATGCACTCACATTACCATGTAAACAAAACGCTGAGTATTTAGGCAAGCTCTTGCAAAGATCTGCAGTACATTAATAATTCTACAGAATTTTTTAGAATCTAAATGCAAGGAATCCAATCTGGTGGTACAGATAGCATGATTCCTGAATATCATTTCCAGACTAAATTCACAGCCTGGGCAATAACCAACTGCAGTCAGCTTTAACCTCTGTATCCTGGCTAAATGCTAACTGGCATCACTCATTCAAGTCCTTCCAAAAATTCCTTCCAAGTTTCATCCAAATTCAATTTTCTTCACATTCCATGCTATAAAAATCTCCAGAGTCTTGCTGCATACTTTTAAATATCTGCCAGAAGAAACTGCACTCCCATGATACAGAGCATAATCTGTTTGCATGGTTTAAAAATACTTCCATAGCCTGTGGAATGGTGACTATTTTGTCAGAACAAAATTACATTGGTTAAATTGGTGAAGTGTCATTCCAGGTACAAAATTAATGAACTCAGTGCAGTTTTCAGTCTCCTATTAGTATCTGGCTATACAGAGACGAAATGTTAGCAGAAGTGTTCTGCCCCCTTTAAAACACAAGTGCACAGTTTAAAGACCTAAGTTACCATCTCTTGCACGTTGATTGGAAACACTGTAAATCACAATCATCTCAGGAGGCAAAGCATACGACAGCATCCTGGCTTTTCACAAACATACTGTACATAATTATGATATAGAAAAGTGAGTGTGGGGAAAAAACCCCAACAACTTCTGAATGTGAATTCTAGTGCCAGAAGGAAGGAAAAAAAAGTGCATTGTACTGTTTATGAGTAAAAGAGGGAAAATGTTTTGTGTATTACAATTAATAGAAATCAATGAAAAAGATTTTTGACCAAAAAAATGCCTTACCTTGAAAAGTTGAGGAAATGAACATGTCTAGTGAATAAATAGGGCTGCTCAGCAGTGCTTATGTTTTTAATCAATTCCATCTAAAAAGAATTAACAAATCAAATTTTCTACGTTACATCAACACATAATTTGAGACAAACATAAAACTTTCAAACAACACATGATGATATAATATTCAAGTCTGAATTACTGAGGACCTCCTTCCCCACTGTCCCTCCCAAACACTGTTATCAAGATAGCATGATGAATACTTTATGTCTAAGCAAGAAAGGTTGAGCTGCAGACACCATTCTACTACCATGGAGCTTATATACTTCCAAAACACTTCCAGAACTGGGTATCAGTTTAAGCAAAGGCATAAACCAAAGGAAAAATAGAAACTCTTTCTAAATCTGCAAGAGCTTTCCAAATGGCAGCTGCCCTCTGAAGACACTAGGTCTATTCACCCCAATGCCAAAAATGTAAAATGTCTGAAACTGTAACAGAAAGTGGGAGCTGAGCCAATGGCCATTTTCGTGTAACGATAAACTCTCCCAACACAGCCAAGACACCAACTGATTTGCTTGTTTAAATATAGAAATCAGGACTTGCACTCCTTTTCCTATTATAACAAATTAGGAGTAAAAATTAAATGGGCACTTCTAGAAAGATGATGCTAAATTCTAGTTCAGGCCTATTCATAGAATGCTAATTTTTTAAAAATTAAATAAATAATTTGAATTTTCAGATCATTAAAATCTAATAATGTAAACAACAAGACGGAAATTATCATCTATTTTTTGTAAGCCGAGTTCTAGCTATGAATTACAAGAAACTGAAAGTGTCTCATGAAGCATGGTGCTAGAGGGTCAATGTTTCAGATAATTTTGCTTCCTTCTTATTAATTTCCCAAGATTTATTTTCCAATTTTCTGTTCTGTGTCCAAATGCAGGCTACGTTATGGACACTAAAAACAAACGCACTTGAAACAACAGGTTTATTGGCTTTCAAACTGGATAGCAGAAAGCAATTCATACACTGGGAAAAAGAAAGAGGTAAGTCTCTGAACCACATGTTCTGGTTTGAATCACATTAATTTATGTACTAAATTTAAACACCATTAAGGAGACGTTAATTAAAAAAAACGTATTTCTTAAAACTTGAATGCTACAGTTGACATAGATAAAATAAGCAAAAACATGGAGTTCAGCCTGTTGTGTGGTCAAAATAAAGTGACTGGCACGTGTGGAGTTATTAGCAGCAAAAAGAGCATGGCAAAAAGTTCTGCCCATGCCATAAGATACCAAACCACATTTAAGAGACAGCAATTGCCTGATTTTTTCCCCTTCTATTGTCCAGTTTCAATATACTGATATTTTGCCATGGTTTTTATAACGTGTGTCACATCTTACGGCTTCTTATCCATCTTTCATTCTCAACTTTTCCCCAGAGCACATACCCTGCCTTCTTCTTTCAGCCAACACAAGCTACAGCCATTTAACTGCCAGGAGTGAATAAAAAAGTGCACACACTAACATATTTTCTTTACTTTCCCTCTGTATTCAACAATTTTATTCACATACATGTATGATGACCACTGAAGCAAACAGCTCAGCTTGCCCATCTTCGCAGGATGGACCTTTTCCTGTCAAACTAGTTTGACTACATAGAGGCACATTAGGTACAGACCTTATACATCACAATATATTAGGTCTGAGAAAGTTTAGCAAGGTATATTATCTCTGAAAAAGGCTGTAAACTCAAACAAATGGAATGTAAGATGAGATCACCAAAAGAAAGATAATATAAAGGGAAAAGAGAAACAAGAGAATATGGAGAGAAGATGTGCAGTTGAAAAAAATTTTTAAAAAGAAATTTTTAAAAAAGTCAGGAAGGGAATAGCATTCCTTCTTTAGTTAGTCTTATATGGAGTCTGGACTGCTTGATTCAAGCACGAAGAAGTCTTTACACAGCTTCTTCAGCAAAATATAAATGCATTGGGCAAGAAATTCATAAACTCGAAGAGCAAAGCTTGTCCAGATCAGAACTAGAAAGCCCAGGAAGCTTTGCAATACTTAGCACAAATAAACTGAGTATTGTTTGTTCAAGCTCTGAAGAGACAAAGGCTATCCTAGCAAACCCAACATGTCAACATTTCTTTAGAACTGGTAACTCATTATATTCATTCACATTGCAGAATCAAACAATAGGAGACCCTGGAGCCTACGTATCAGATGTCTCAATTGGATTTTTTTATTGTTGTTCTTCTTGGGGATTTTTTACTGCGACAACTTACAGGAGAAGCGAAATTCTCAGAACTGTATGAAGCTTTGTGTTATGTCTTGCATTTTACCTGTGTTGCTCTATCTGCATGAAGTAAGGAAGGAAGATGGCAGAACGAAGTTACTGAATTGGTATTAAAAACTCTATTCATGCCCCCATGGTCATCACCGTAATTCCATCTTGGAATAAATGAAAAAAACCTTACTAGAGTATAAATATGGAGATATAAACATACTATACCCATACAAAGTAATCACACTAAATCTAAAAACATAGGCAGCTCTAGTAGAATACTGCTAGGTGAACTTAGCTGGGGGTATATGTGAGTGTTACAAAGCACCACGAGATTCCCTTGGCTCCCAGCTGTTCCCAGGGCTGGCACCAATTTGCTCTCAGGAGGCAGATTCACATCACAGCACTGCCACGTTTCTCACTCCATTTCACCTGACATCAGCGTCAGGGTCACAGGAACCTGCTGCTGGACAAGCACAGGCACTTCATCCTCAGGAGGAAAGGGGAGGCTGGAAAGACGCACACAGAGCAGGACAGCATCTGGCTCCCGGCTTTTTTTCATCTCTTGCTACCAAACTCAATCTCTTGAGCTATGATAACAGCTTGCCCCAAAGCAGAAACAGAATTTTGTTTTGACTTAAGAGTACCTTCATATTTAGACACTTAATGATCAACTGGACTTGTAAGCAGATGTGGATGGAGCTACAATGTGCATAAGAACAAACAAGCAAAATCCATTCTTTTAAAAACCCTGCCAAAAGGGTAAGTAAGGCTCAACTGAAACAACATACAGATGTCAGGAGGGAAAAATAAATAACTGTAATGGCTCATGGCCACATGCAAATTGTGGCCATATTTCCCATGGGCCTCTCCCTCTCTCATCATGCTGTCCTGAACTGATTTCAGTCTAACAATCCAAATGTATTGCTCAGAAAGACATAATGATCCCTCCCTCCTGCTAAGACGATGTTAAAGATAAAAAAAGCCAACAAAAAGAAAAATCTCCCAGTGTCTCCCAGAAGAGTAAGTTTGGTTGGTTGTTTTGATTGTTAGATCTTGTTTGTATGTTTGTTTCTATAAGAGGAAACAAGAAAGAAAGAAAATAAGATGTAGAGGACCCACAGAGAGGAACAGTGAGCAGAGGATTAGGGCTGGAGAAAAAAAGTACTTTTGGATGGAATGGGTGATGAAGGAGAAGTACATACAAGAACAGATGATCACGTCATCCTAAGTTTGAAAAGAAATAAAAAGCTACAAGCAGCAGAAGATAAACAACCCTGGCAAACTCTGTTAGGGAAGAGATGAATCAGAAAACATCCATGGTTGGAGGTAGAAGCTGTAGAAATATCTGGAGAAGTCTGAAAGGAGCATGTACCTGCTAGGATTAGGGCCATTTCATTTTCTAGGATAAAGAGCCATTTCTCTCTCTCACTGCTGCCCAAAGCTCTCCTGCCAGAGCTAGGCAGCTTCAGTGAAAAGCTGCTGAAAAACACAGTTTTGCTCTTAACTAAATTGCAGCATGGAGTTAACGCTGCTAAAGAAGGATCCAGAGAGAGGGAAATGCCAAAACATGAAGAGTGTGTGTGGAAGCAAACCACAGCAGTGGGTGCGCTGTGCTCCCCAAGAAAAGGGGAGCATCACACTGCATGGCCAGAGTCTGCAGAGATGCTAAGCCACAGCAAGCAGTTGCCAAGACTTCTGTGGTGTGATCAACACATTTGCTGTCATTCCATTCAACCTCTTCAAACACCACTTAATTTTAAAGAACAGTGTCCTTTCTAGAGTAACATCTTTCTACCACTGTGACTCCTTGCTTTATCTTTTATTTTAGTTCTTTCTCCTTAATTAATTTTCTGCACTGATTTTTAATTGGGCCCTTTAAAGAAGACCAGATCCATGGAGGCAATCCTGTAAATCACAAGCTATTTTTGAAACTTAAAGCCCACCTGAGAAGGTACACCAAGAGGCAATACTCCAGGATGAAAGGTTTTCCCTTAACCTACAGTCCTACACTACCACTGTAGGATCTCAGGTGGCCATATGGAAGAAATCAAACTGTGATTGCTCGGCATCATCTGCCTACTTGTAATGGGCTGGTGCTGCACTGCAAATAACGCTCCAGCAGATGGCACCGTGAAGTGACTCCAAGAGGGCTGGATGGAGCCCTCCCTGAGAGTGGAGAAACGTGAGGGATGGATTTTCTCTAGCCACAGCATCGTTTCTGCACAAAAACTCAACTCTGGTCTTGGAGAGAGGACACCCCTCCCTCTTCTGGAGATGGCTAATCCAATCCCTGTGCTCAGAGCGGCCCCACTTTGTTTGAGATTTGTAATAAGTAAATTTTACTGGGAACAAAAGGAAATAAGCAGATAACAATCCCAGCCAGACAACAGCCAAAATGTTACCTTTTTTTTAAGATGCTGTATTTCACTGTGAGAATTAGAGGTCAAAATGTATCAAAATGGTGAGGCAACTGGAATTTTCCAAGTGCGGTCTGCTGGATCACACTATGGTCTCCACTAATATTGACAAGAAAAGGAAAAAAAAAACCCTCTGTATTTATTTTTCTTGTGAGCTCTTTACCTTCTTCCACTGCTTTCAGTCTCTACTGAAGGCATGTAGAGCTCAGGAGGCACAAGCACCTACAAGAATTTTGGTATATCACTTTCATCTCAGCACTCATTTCCATAGACAACTCACAACTCCCAGGAATGAGACTAGATCTTCATTTTCAGCTCTCAAAAGCTTGGAATAGTTTCAAGAATTTCTTCACCTCCCCAAGCTGGTATGACCAATTTTCTGTCTTTAAAAGCATTTAAGGAAAATTAGTGATGGACTTTTAGTGCGTTGAACTGGAATTACATATTAAGTTGGCTGCATGGCCGTAATGATGAGTGGTAGAAGGAAACAATTTGAGGATAAACTACCAATTACTCTTGTATGTGACTGGTATATCTATAAGCACACTCATTCTTACTTCTCTGAATGTAATAAAAGGGGAGTGGGGGACATAGTGCAGGGGAAAACTTCATTTTGCAGCAGTTTGTGTGGCATTTTAAAGCCACATCAATTAGATTAATATTATGTGTTATTTCCTGTATTTAATTTACTTGAAAATATTACAGCAAATGGCAAGGCACATATTAATACATCTGTTTCCAGAAATCACTCCCTTATGCCCACAGATGTTCAAAGGCTGCACTTCTAATTGCTGGCAGACACACGTAATTTGGGAAAATTTCGTGGTAGGAAGGAGACTGGAAAAGGCAATGAGAATATGGGTTCCAATTATGTGCAATCCCCACAGTCATTAAGAACACCTACATGCTTAACTTTATTTAACAACAGCAGACTGCAAAAGCTAAATATTTACAGAAAAGTCTTGGCTGGATCAGGGCTTTAACCAAACACAGGACAGACAAATGACAGAAGGAAGAGAGACATATCATCTCAAGTGAGAAGTCCATGTTCATGCTGGAAGCCTACAGCCCAGCCCAGCTCTCTTTTTTCTTGTTCCAATGCCTGGAGTCTGAGATCATTCATTCCCTTAACTTCCTCTTGCATACACCACATTAAAGATGGAAAAAAATTTTTTTTTTCATATTCTGTTCTTAAAAACTGAGAAGACAACTAAAAATGCCCTGAATTACAGAACAGTTACTGTCTGCAAGCTTGTTTTCTGGTGATCAAAGGCACTTCTCAGCAAAAGTACTCATTAAATTATGAGCCTATTGTAACTATGGAAATAAACCATAAATGAAAATAAAGAGACTCAAATTATGACAGGGCAATCTACAGAGTAAATCATCAGCTCCATAGCAATACTTCCAGCACATTTGTTGTCTTGTAATTTAACCGCTTAGGGAGTGCAAAAGGTAATGCAGATAATTATCTGTCAGTATATTGCTTGCATCAAAAGTAAGTCTGGGCCTCTCTGGAATCTCCCTCCTCATGCTGGCCTAAAGCACAGAAGACTGTGAAGAAGTGATCTTGTATCGTGTTTTAACAAAGGAAAAGCCACCTACCAGAGAAAGACAGAACAGAACTAAAATGAAGAAGCTGATCATGGTGAAAGCTGGCAAGTACTAACACCTGAAAGACTTTTGGGTTTTATGATATGTCTCCCAATCAACAACAAAAATTGATGAAAGATACAAACAAAACCCAAACAGCCCAAAACACAAAAGCAGCCATACCCACAGAAATCCCCTATCCCATATCACATCAGAAAAACTAACCAGACAGGCTCTGTAGTACAGGATAGTTTGACCCCTTTCTGATGGGACCACATTGCAACCTTCCCAGGCTGTGTGGTGCTGCCAGTAGGATACACAGAGGGATGCTGCAGCAGTTGCAGAGCAGGGGGGACACTGTCCCCCTCTGCAGCCTGCCACTGGTGTGCCACACCCAACCGTGCATAGCAGCTGCCTTTGGGCTGGAGTGGCAGCCCCGGCCGGCTGCTCCCCACCTCTGGCTGAACTTGACTGTCATGGAGTATTAGGTCAGCTGGCTGCAGTGGGACCCCAATGGACACCTTGAAGGGGAGGAAGGTGGGACCTTCAGGAGCACTATCAGCTCCTAAATTTTCATCTGGAATGAACTGCTGCATCTAAAATAACAAGCTTGTGCTCGTGAACAGGCTGCAAGTAAATGACCCCCAATCACAGCACAATGTCACTGGCAGGCCCACATCCATATTTTCATCATTGCACACATCCTTTTGTGGTTTGCTGGCTGCTATTTCTAGAGGTGACACAAGCAGCAATTGCAGCCTGTACCTGATCAGCAGCTCAAAATAGCAGCAGTGGGCAATGTGTGCAGCATCCGACTACAGACGTGCGCTTAAGAGTCTGAGGTTTTCCTGCACTACTTGTATCAATCTACTAACGGAAGTGATGCTTACAGTGGGTACATGGTTACCCTGAAGAGAAGAAAATTTAAACAACTGGATCTTTCATAGAAACAAAGCTGCAAACATAATACCTCCGCAACTTTAAGGGAACATAAAAAAAGGTGTCTGGGTAAAGAGGTTTCATGTGGTGTTTTCACTTCCCTTAGTGAGGGTTGTGCAATAAACATGAAAAAGACAAATAAGCAAGAAGCTGAGATAGGATCAAGGACATGTCATATTGTAGCAACATGGGTTAGCATGGCCCTGGGAAACAACTTTTTGAAGCAACTGATTACCAGAAGTGAATTAAGAAAGTCATCAAAAAAGACTCTTTCGACTGTTATTTGCTCCTGCTCTGTTTAAGACCCAAGCTAGGTCTGAATAAACTGTCCTGGTTATATGATAAATGGCTGTGCCCTGCAGATACATTAATACATGCCCCAGATGCTGTTAACACTTAACTTCACTGTACTAACCTTTCTTGCCTCGCTGGTAGTCTAACTGCTATGCTGACTAAATTCAAGAGCTGTCTCACTGGAAGTTCGTTTTTCTGGTTAGCTTCCACATCATGTTGTTCTTGGCTCTGTCACCCATTTCTCTTATTAACTGAAGTCGCTCAGAGAATGACGAATTCTGCATTACTCAGGACAAAACAGCAACACATCCTTTCAATAGGATTTCTGCTACCTTTTGCTTTTGTTTCTCAGTTTTGTACACAATAAGAAAACAGGATCTAAGAGGAGCAGGAGTAACTTACCTGTTCATTTTTGGTCAGTCTTGTTTTGTTATGTATGTCAGATGTAACCAGGTTGAATCCATGTTTCTCTGATAAAATTCTCAAAAGCAAAACCACAGTTCGACTTCCACACTTTCCAACTCTGTTGTAGACCACCTGACTGGGGAAAGGAAGTACCTAAAGAAAGATTGAAAAAAATGAAGTCAGTATATTGATATTTTTGTTCCCATGTACCTCTGAATCACATGTTTTGACCTTAAGCCAACAGACACATAGAGGAGAACTTCTAGGGCCCTGCCCAGGTCAGAAGCATCCACTTCCTCTAGCAAGGTAGAAATTCTTCAGAAGAGAAACAACATGGCTCAGTGAGGTGGCAAGGTGAAATTTCCCCTTTGCGATGCAGTCAAATGTAACAGATGGGCAACTACTCCAGAAATACTCAGTCACTTTTGGTAATGAGCTTAGTTAACTGAAGATGACTATTTGCATTGAAATTACAAGCAGTAAGCTATCTCTCATAAAAAGAATTAAAAGGAGTGAATTTGCACTACAGTTTGGCAACTCAAAGTCAAGCTGACATAATGCAAGAGGAATGCTTGAATTGCAAAACTTCAGCTTAAAAAGAAACAAAAGAAACCAAACAACAACCAGTTGCACAAAGCTAAAATTAATCAAGTCTTTAAATTTCAAATATAAACATGAATCTTTCAAACAGACTCAGAGAACAAATCATGCCATTGGCCAAGGATCTACGTGCAGAATAATCAACACAGGAGGCCTGAGGCCAACTGGCACAGTCTGATCACCTCTGTACAGGTAATGTTCATTAAACCTCAAAATAGAATGGCCACATCCAACCTGGCCACTGGGAATGGTGTCCAGCCCACACTAACTCTTGCACCCTGCTCTCTTCCTCAGGAAACCAGAACAAGAGAGAAGTAATTCAGAGTCTCATAGTATGACAGATGCAACCTTATTTTATTCCTGGATGATGTCAATGGCCTATTGTTTCAGCAAAAGGCATTCTGAAGTCACACTATTGCACTAGACAAGTACTGGCTGTATAGCATAGAGCAGCATATGATAATCTATATTTCCCAGAGGAAACTGTTTCCAAGCCTTTAAATTGGCTAACAGAGTCAGGAGCTCATAGTTTCACCCACAGTGGTGCATGTACAGCACTTAAGGAAAGATCACTTTTCTATTAAGACAATGGCACAAAATGTTTCCTGACACAGGGCCTGCACCTAGGTTCCAGCACAAGGAATAGCCAAAGTGATGGCATGTCTCGACATAGTTACTTCTGCTGTTGATGCCATCATGTTCTCCCAGCAGAAGGATTTCTAACATAAAAGCAGTCAGATGAGGCATATGGCACTTTTCAGTGCAGAGTACTTCTTCACTGCATTTGAACAGCTAATAGATCTTCATCAGGGAAGCAAAATGATTCCTTAGGCAACCCTTCAGACTACTTTCAAAGAGAACTGCCAACTAGAAAGAAAAAAAGAAAATATCTGTATTCCCTTGTATTTAATGAGAACTTGCTAGCACTTTGCTTTCAGTGTTATACTTCATGACCAAATGAATATTACTGCTGTTACTGGTTGCAGTGTTTAGGATATCCTGCACTGCAACACAAATGTGGAGGCCATTTTTCTCCAAATTACCTTGGGAAGGAGTAGTTATTGGGTGATCATGGCCTGAGTTAAGATTTCCAAGTTGTAGGACATTGCATCTGCTGATTCAGCAAGCAAAGAAGGGCCTCTCAAGGCCCATACAAACCCCACACAATGCACCAAGTCTTACTATTTTCTAACATTTTTATAGGGTTTTCTGTCATAAACATAACCCCCATATTTCTTTATCAATCTTTCCTTCAGAAGCCTTGCTTCCTATGAAACGCAAAATCTGAGCCTCAGTTATTAGAGAACTCCAAAGGTGATGAATTTAACATCTCTGTGCTACAGCTGTAGCTAACCTTTCCCAAAACTACTGTTAATGATGTCTGGAAGGTTAGTATTTGAACACATTTTATTATGCTGATTATCACACCATAATGAAAAAGAACACGAGCCCTATTCTGGATTGTCCCCTTTTTGGTTCATTTCTTTGCATAACAAACACTAGCATCACTACTTGTCACAGCCCTGAAGCAACATCCACACCTCACTGTAACTTGTGGAATGGGAATTACTCCTCTGCTCAGACATATGCTTTTGGAATACTTTGCTGTGTAAGTTAAGTGAAAGTCTGCAAGAGAAATGATAAGTAGATGCTGACAAGTGCCAGTGAAGGAGCAAGAGCACATACACTGTATGTTTGCCTAGCATCCCAGAAATTAGATGAATGATGAGAGTTTGAGTTTGTAGAGTTACGGAAATATTTTAAAATGCTTCGTAATTATTAACTGCTTTGATTTTCCTAGCAGTCTGGACTAAGCAAGACAGTGAGCAAAATTTTTTCTTTATTGGTACTTCAGTCAAGTACAATTTTGCTACATACAGATTACCCTCCAGTTCCAATTAAATCCTTGATTGGATTATCCAGTAACTTTGGGTGAATCTTTTATTATTTAAAAACTAGATAAAATTAAAGCAGGCCTTTGTAAATTCTTTAAGTTCAAATAACTTTATCAGCTTCGAAAACTGACAGTAGTTACCAACTTTGGCCAGTTCTCTCATTTGTTTCTGAAACTCATTTTCCTAGGTAGCACAATACTGTTCTGCACACAAACAATAACCATGGTAACACTCAAAACGAAACCACAGCAAATACTCACTGCAGATAAAGGAACCTGAAATAAAGGGCTATTATTTTCAGACACTTGTTTTGCTTAAAGAAGACCAATGTATCAATGCCTGGGTTCAGTACATTGCTGAATGCACTTAGGTCCAATCAGACAAGATTCAAGATAAACACTACAGCTCAAAGCTCACTTCAGAAGAACAATCATGAGTGGTAACCAAAACTTCCCTTGCATCACTGCTGAATGTGGTTGGCTTTACGAGTGCACTCCTGAACCTCTGCTCGTGTTTCATCTGTTTACGTCACCAATGCACTTATCACACCCAAATGCCCCCAAGGGAGTGACCCATGCAGTACACAGGCTTTTGCTGTACAAGCATTTGTTTAACGTGACCAGTTCCTTTAGGATGCTGCAAATCTGCTTTCTGAATTTAGATAATGTCAAAGTCATTTTTTAGGATAGGAAATACCTCTTTCAGAAATATGAGTTTGTAGCAGGCAAAACTACAAATGCAAGAAATGGAACACTTCTCCAGAGAGGAACTTTTTTTTTCCCCTCATGACACACACAAGAGACTCAGACAATACAAGAGATGGTGACAGAGAAGGCACTTGAAAAGAAGGCTCCTATTGTATCAGCAGAAACAAGGTGGAAAACAGCAGCTGGACATTTACAAAATGCTAACTGGATTACATTTTATTACAATAAGAGTAGGTATCATATAGACTGACTAACTGCTGAGGTGATGCTCTGGCAACTTGATATTCATGTAACAATATACACAACTTCAAAATAATTGCAGAGTGACTTTACTGAGCACTGCATCAAAGCCCAGAGGTAATATAAACAATTCAAACATATAATTCACTTTGGAATTACACGAATTAGCACTTACAGCCATAAAAAAGTAAAACTCACAGTATAATTACAATAGCTCACTCCAAGGGTTTGGACAGTTATATGACAATTTACTTGTCAGTTCAAACAGTTTTTTTTCTTTTGTTCCACAGTTAAAGAAGATGTCAAGAACCGCTGTGAATGAAATCAAGAAGAAAAAGCAAGTTTAACCCCAAATGAACTTGCATTACAGAAAATGACTGTCAAGTACCTCTGCAGAGAGGTCTGTCAGTCTCAGAAAGGGAGCCATTCAACAGATAACCTGACAAAAGCCCAGGCTTTCATCTTCACCCAGGGCTTTGTCTACAGATAAATCTTTGCACCATAAAAAAAGAAAAAGAAGTTAGGCTGCAGTGTCAATGATGTAGGGATTCACCCACAGGCCTAAACCATTCCAATTTTACTGAGACGAATAGAGTACAATTTTACCCATTTGCCAAAAATTTCCCAATCCAGGTAAAAGCTGCCCAGACGTCAGTCTCTGACTCGTGTTAGAGACACCTGTTCTCAGAAAGCAATCCATAACATTCACAACTTCTGGAAGTAAGTGACTTGTGTCACTGTACACGAGTAGGGCCAGAAGAAGATGCCAGAATTGGCTTCTCCTTTCTGAGCAGACACTAATCTGTGGTCAGGCAGTGCCCTGTTTTTACCAGGTGAACAAGGCCAACCAACACAGACAGTACTGGTAAGATTGTGGAAACAATTAAACAAACTGGGAAGCATCACACCTTCCCAGTCCAACCTCTTCATTTTTTTTTCCTGTCCAACTGAGACAGAATTATAAGAATTATAAAAATGGTTTAATTGGTCAAAGGAATGGTCCATTAGACTCCTGAGAGGAGCATGATACTCATAAGGTAACTACAAACCTGAGAGCTGTCAGCAGTCCATTTCTCTCCAGTGTCTCTCCTCCTACTGCAGTGTTCCCAGACTACATATGGCATGTTAGAAGGCACATCCTTGCCTGCTGCCTGAAGAATTTCTTACACAACTTGTTCCAAAATTTTGTTACCCACCATGCATTTAACTTTTAGTTAATCTTCTACCATTCCCAGAGAATATCTCTTCTCACATTGTGGATTTCAAGAAGACAGATCAGATAATTATTCAGTCATCAGCTTTGAGATCTTCTTAGATGCACTGGATGCCTCTTTTTAACTGAGGTTTTTTACAAGCCTGCCACGGTCTTTAAAGACAAACTCAAAGGCCACTAAGAGATAGACTTCCAAACTTAAGTTCAGGAATTGCTGCTCAAAATCTCATTTCAAACAAGTACCAACTTGCTCACTTTTAAAGCAATAACAAAGAGAAGTTGCTAACACAAAGTATTGTCAGCAGAAAACATGACTGAAGAATGAACAAGGGACTAAAAATACATTACTAGCTAGCATCCTCCTTCCCCATCTCAACCACACAGCTCCAGTTATATCAACATTCACCTATAGAGTGTAGTGATGCTAGACAGGGATAAGCTTTTTGAATTAACCAACTCTAAAGCAGACCAAACAGCATAGTCTTCTCTACAGGTCACTGAAAATACACTAGAAACCACAAGAAAAGGTAAGGATGAAATTTGTTTGTTTTCAAAGTTTAAATGCCATATAGCTGAAGTGGAGCATTGAAAATAAGGCAGAAGAAGAAACAGAATATTCTTCTGTTTCATTTTAATTAAGAAACTAATTTAATTGAAAAAGGATGATTTCCCCACCCTACCACAAACAATGCATTTCATCTGTTAGACAGATGACATATTTGGAAGACTAAGTTAAAATGTGTTCTCTAATGGTTCAACATCCCTAAGCACCAAGATAAATTGAAAACATAAGCATGGAGCACAAGCAGCAAAAGGAAACTTGGTTGCAGACAGTCCTCAAATTTATTAAGACTAAAGAAAAGCATTACTATGAAGTGTCTGCCAAAGCCTATGGTCCCTGATGTGTCCCACAAGACAGATCTGTGTAGACAAAATGAAAACTTCCAATAACTTTTCTGTGAAGAAGCATTGCACACTTACAAATCTATGAAGATCTCAGTTCAAAGCATAGTAAATATCCCCATTAAGTCTCAGATCGGGTCCTATTACAAGATACTGCGGCTATAGAAACAACAATAACATCAACAGTAACCTGGGAAAATTACAAAGAAAAGGTCAAAGATCCAGTTTTTAATGTTCAAAGCTTTGGATGCATCCTGTCAACACATTTGGGTTCGCTCATCTTATACATTACCCATGATTTACTTGTCTACAACAGCAAGTTGCAGCAGAGCAAAACCTCTGTGCCTCCAATCTGCTGCACAAGACTCCCCACACCACAGGGAGGGCAGAACCACCTTTATTTCAGGCACATGAAGTGACAGCAACACAGCAACATTCAAACTTGGCACATGTATATAAAGAGTCAAACAGGTTGGTAGAGAGCAAATGCTCTGTTCCCTCAGCAGTTTCAGGCACTCACTGATGTTAGGCAGCCTCTGGAGGTGTGACTGGCACTCCTGGCCTTCATCACTCAGCAACACTCACTTGTACTTAAGTGATGGCAGCTCAGTTTCAGTTCCTTTCAGGGATGAAGCAGGTGAGAGGGAATCACCCTACCAAATGGATATTGCCTGGGGATGGGGTACAACCATCTCTAGACTGATTGCCTCTAGATTGATCAAAACTTTTCTTTTTGGCCTTTCTTAACACAGCATGCTTTTCAACCTCTTCTTCATTCTTCTTGCTTTCCTCTGCAGTATGCAACTTGTTCACCTCTTCTGGGACCAAAATCAGATATAGTGCTGTATTTTGTCTCCCTGGTGGCAAGGAGAACTGAACAGTTATTGCTCATGTCTTGCACACATCTCTTTTTAATACATCTCAGGATAGAATTTAGAAGAATTAAAGCATATGGTACTGTCACTACTATAGAGAGGGGTGAAGAACAAAGCTATTGCTCTTTTTCATCTTTACCCTACATGACTGAACGTAGATTACAACAGAAGAAGAACTGGAAGACCCTCATTAGCTTTCTTGTAAAAAGCCGTATACTTATCTCTTACTTTTTAAGTTAATCACTTGGTGGATGTTATCTTTCTGGTATGCATCTACCTCATAAGAAGATAATGGAGATGAACTATCTAAGAACATGGTTCACTGATATTGGTATTTGTTGAGAGAACTAGCATGAGTTCGGGTAGGTTAAGAATTTTAGTGTCACTTTAATTACCCCATTTTCCATTGGAAGGTTTACCATGTAATATCAAAAAGCCCCTAAGCTGCATAATTTGTGCAGGACTGATTTTAACTCCAGAGCAGCATCACGTTATATGTATCTTGGAACTGTAAAGTTTAAAACTACTGAGCCCAGGGTTTTGTACATCCTGTGATGTGCTCAGAACACACTGGCACAGTTATTCTCTGTTTAAGTAGTAAATCCTATCACATCCAACCCACATGCTTATATTGGATACTTGCAAAATGAGAGATATTAAGTAACTAAGCCTGGTTTTAAAACTTTTTATAATATTTCACAGTGCTGGCATTCCCTTAAGTAACCTCACTACCTTATGGTTGTTTCTATCCTTCCAATGCAATATTCACAAATTCACCCTGGGAGCCAATAATATTGGATTTAAATGTGGTGAGTGGTAGACTGAATAATTTATTCCTCTGTATGCACTTGTCTTTCTTCACATTAAGGTTTAACTCTTCAGTAACTATTGTGGTTGGCTATTGATGAGGCTGCAGCTAGTGCAGCAACTCATGGTTTCACCACTGCCAAAGATCTGTCATGCCGCATTTCAGCTTTACTTTAGGCTCCCTTTCAGTAACTCCATAATCTATTTTAAACTCTCTAGCGTGCTTGTCTTTTCCACTTACTTTGCAAAGACACTTTATAAGTCAATCACAGTATTAAAGAAAGGTTGTTTATAGCCATAACTGGATTTTAATTTTGTAAAACAGGTCAGTTCTGCTGGACTGTAACCCACAGGCTCTTTACCCATGAGCTGCCTCCGAGGTGCTCTTGCTCTGCATACTTGCAGGAACTCAAAGGGAGTTCCACCACAGCTCCTGCAGGTAACATATTCTAACCTAGTTCATGGCATGGTCTCTTTGCCTGGAAGGAACAACACCAGGAAGAACCTAGAGGAAGCACAACATCCTGCTAGCCAACTCTTCCAGCAGAACCAGAGTTCAGCAGAAATCATTGTGTCACCTAAAATGTCTCAAAGGCCCAAAATACTTTCCCTTACAGACCACAGTCCATGTCTTGAGTCACAAATGGATCTTGTGGTGTTGAAGATGACACACCAGAGGCAATAATAGAAGAGGCTCAGCATAAAGTACTCCCATTTCACTCTACTGCACTTTGAAATTATTAATCTGACTTGCTCAGAGGCAAACCAAACCTCATTCCTGCTGACCAGGGCATGACTTCTTTTCATTTCATAGGAGGGACCTTCTCCTTGCATCTACTGAAAATCCCCAGCAGGGCCAGCCACAAGAGCCTCCACACTCTCCCAGGACACCAGGATGCTGTGAGTGCTGTCTTGAGAACTACCTTTTCATAAGCACACTTGCCCAAATTCCTCCTTCACCCGAATCACCATGATACTGCCACTCTCACACAGACTTCTTTAGCTCAGTCATGAAACTCTGTCCTCTTTGCCTGATGTTTTGACTCTACTTTTGACCACGTGTAGGCACATTCACAATCTCATATATGATTAGCTCACAGCCCTTCTCAGAGTATTTCACTGCTATTTACAGTTTCCTGAACTAAATTTTATGCTTTTTTAAAGCCTGAGTAGAAGGCTGCCAGGACCTACCAGCTCATCTTCAAAATCATGAGGCTTTCAAAATTATACTAGAATTCTTGTTTGGTGGTTGTTTTCTTCAGTTTTGTAAGACTCCCCATCATCCCAAGTTCCAGATTTTTTTTTTCCTTCAAACATCAGAGCTAAGAAAATCCTTTCAGTTCAGGATTTAAGAATACCATTAACAAATATAAGACTTGTGGTAGAAACGTTGAGTGGTACTCAACTGAGTCTCAAGGCTTAGGAAGATTAACTGAATCAATTTGTCAGTTTCAAAAGATACTCCATCATGTTGCCCCGATGCAGAAGAGCAGATTTTTGTTTTTCCACTGAAGGTTTAGGTCATCCAGACCCAGCTGCAATTGGATTTTGGTATTGTAATCTAGTACTGCCTCAAAAAAAAGCTAATGAAGGTGGTTATGATTGAGTTGCCATGATGTTCTCATATGCTATGCTAGTTTATGAATACCTTCCTATCATGGAAAGAAGGAAAAGAAGAGAGGAATGTACTAGACAGCTGGAAATTTAAAATTGTAATCTCTAGGAGATATTCATGTGCTGTGTAATAATCTGTACAAATTATTTGCAGGTGAACAAAGATCATCTCAGAATGGATTATATTCTAAATTTTAGTGAAAGCACAGAGCTTCACTAGCTTCAGAAATGGTGATGATTATGTCTTGTATACTTTATAGCTACAGTACGTAACGTAAAACAAAACCTACAGGTTGCAAATTTGGTGATATTAGAATTTTTCCATTTTGGGAAACAGTGGGAAGCCTGCTGAGTTAATGCCAGAGGCAAGCAAGATTCACCTTTAACCACACACGCAGCATGGCAATTAAAGTACCAACCAAAAGACAAAATATTTTCCAAACATCTTTGAAATTAGATGAAAACTACAGACTACTGTTGTAGTCACAAAACCTGCATACGTGCTGTCTCCCTAAGTCTTTCAAAATTTAAAGGCTGCAAATATCAGGCTTAGTAAAAATCCTGCTCACTACTGTTTAAATTTTTGCTGGACATCAGCATGCACAGTATCCCTCAAAGATTTATCTTCTTGTGACAGACAATCTGGCTTTAACTTCCCAAGTCTCTCTGTACTTCCATTTACAATCAGTCAGCCTCCCCATATCAACACCTTTCTGATACACTATAAACTGAAGAAGTATTAAAAAGTAAGTAATCATCTCTATTTTGGTAAATCATGGAATCAAGTGATTGTTTCATCCTTAAGATTCTTGAGCAATAAATTAATATGAACAAAACAAACAAATCAGTGCCCCAGTACAATTTAAATATTTTTATGATCCAATTCACACTTAATAGTACAGATTCAATTCTAGCTTTTGGATATATCTCCATACTAGTATTGTGCTATATCATTCACTACCTGCTTCAGTAGGATTGCAAAGAATTATCAATAACAGGCAATGGGAAAATCCTCTGTAAAAACCAGATTTTTCTTCCCCTGAGATACTGTCATTTAGAAGGAATGAAAACACAGTTTTAAAAAAACATAAACCAATTATTCTACACATATTTTACACTGTGTGCTGGTTTTAGCCAGGGTAGAGTTAATTTTCTTTACAGTGGCTATTATGGGGCTGTTTTGGATTTGTTCTGAACAGAGAATAAATATAGAGGTATTCTGTTATAATATAGAGGGTTTTTTTATTGCTGATTAGGGCTTACACAGAGCCAAAGTCTTTTGTGCTTTTCTTTCGGAAAGTAGACTGGGGATGCCTGGGAAATTGGGAGGAGATACAGCTGGGATAGCTGATCCCAAGTGGGATATCCAAAGGGATACTCCAGACTATAGGACATCATGCTCAGTATATAAAGTGGAGAGAAGAAGGAGGAAGCGGGGATGTTTGGAGCGACGGTGTTCATCTTCCCAAGTAACCATTACGTGTGATGGGGCCCTTCTCTCCTGGAGGTGGCTGAGCACCTGCCTGCCCATGGGAAGCAGTGAATTAATTCCTTGTTTTGCTTTGCTTATGTGTGTGGCTTTTGATTTTCCTATTAAACTGTCTTTACCTCAGCTCATGATTTTTCTACCTTTTACCCTTTCCATTTTCTCCCCAATGCTGCTGGTGGGGGAGTGAGTGAGCAGCCACGCGGGGCTTGGCTGCTGGCTGGCTTAAAGCACAACACACTGCTTCTAGTAAACTGAGGGAAGTGGAGAAATACTTTATGGGTTTTTTTAAATCATAGTATTTTATTGATTGTACTAGGCTTAAAAGCTCAGTTTTACTGTACAACAGTGCTTCAAACTATAAAGGGAATCTTTGTGGTTAAGGCACCTGGTGAATTCTCTCTTAGTATTTTATCAGCCAGGTACCGAGCCTGGTAGCCATAGGAAATTACCTACTCTATTTTAGTGTTGCTTAATTCTGACAATTTTTGCTAGCTGAAAATTTGTACACTGCACAATAATCTCAACTCTTAATTTTATAAGCAGGATAGAGTATTTTTTAAATCACTGAAATCTTTCCCAACCTGCTCTGGAAGGATTGCTTTAAAGATTATCCACCAATTTTTCAATTAAAGCTAAACACACATGCTACTATTCATGTTATTAAAATCCCTAGTAAGCAGATACCTAAAAGGAAACAAATCTTGCTTGTTTCTAAGTGTTGTGGGGTTTGTTGTTTTGTTTTTGTTTTTTATTTTAATTGGGTTTTTTTGGTTGGTTGGTTGATTTTAAATCAAGCGCTTCATTCCTAACGAATTAATCACTTAAGACTGTAGAGGGCTGAAGGGTTAAAACCATGTTCTCATAATGGATGGCTAGAACTAAAACACTAGTTCAAATGAAACAGGAAGCATCCACTAAAAAAATTAATAGTCAAAACTCAAAAAAATACACAACTCTTGGCCGTTACCTTAATACTGCTATCAAAATACTTGGAAAAAATAAAACTGACATAAATCTGATAAACAAAAACTCAGTGTAAAGGGGGCAATACTAAGATCATCTTTTAGTATGATTTGAAGTCAAACAAAAAAGAATAAATAATCTAATTGACAATGGAGAGTGACAAGGACTGGGTACAGTATATACATGCCAAAGGCCACCCAAGGATTCTGCTACCTTTTCCCATCGTGGTGAGCATGGTGTTGGCTAAGTTAAGGATTGGACTCAATGATCTGAGAGGCCTTTTCCAAATGATTCTACAATGCTATGGTTGTCTTGCTCCATAAGAAACACATAAACAATTAGCATATAATTACCAGCTAAGAACTGAGAGAATGGTGAAAAGAGTATTTATCCACTTTCCAGCTTTAAACCAATAAAATCATATGAAATTTATTTTGTGTATGCCTTTTATTTCTATTCATTTTTGACCTGATCCTGACCTCCATCCATTTTTGTATTCATTTAAAGCTTCGAAACACTGTCACACATGCTAAGCATAGGGTCTTGCTGACACCAGATGCCAAAAGACACTGGGTCCATGACAGGCATTCCAAGGGAAAGCCATCAAGAAAAGGAGAATAGACTACTTCAATGTAATTTATCTGTAAGCTATGTGCACAGTTCCCTCACAAATATATGTCATCTCTACTGAAAGAGGGACATATCCTGATGCCCTTGCCAAGTTCTCAGGGAAAAGCTTTCAATCAATAACAACAGTAGGTCTAATAAAGTTCTTATTTGTCTTCAAAGGCCAGTTTCACCATCTTGGATAGAGCAAAAAAATCTTGGGAAGATTTGATAAGGAAATGGCTGGTCCAAGTACTGGAAAAAAATACACCCACTTTATCTGCAGAAATACTCAGACATAAATATATCAAGTGAACACCATCAGTCATTAATGAACATCCATTTCACAGGTGTTTTTAAAAACCAAGCTAGCATCATCTATAAGCATCACTTAAACACTAATCTACAGAAAAAGGATAAACAAATGATCGCTTTGCAAATCTTTTAAAATTTACATTTTCAGATGCTTATTAAAAAAAAAAGCCAGGAGGTAGAGAGATAGAGATCTGAAATAGGAAAGAAGAGTCAACTTTCACTGGCAGTGAAACACCAGTGGCAGTCAACGACCACTGGCAGTGGTTGTTTTGCTCAGCTGTATTCCTTTTTTATCTGTCACATACTAACACCAGAAACACCAGAGGTGTGGTAGAGCTACTGGAGGTTGCACCTACCTGTGGAGAAGCACGCACAAATCTGTCTCAGAACTCACGAAGAATCTAGAATTAGTCAATCTTGTGAAGTCTTTGGTGCCTAAGGACCAAAGAAGAGTAGCCTATGTTTGTGTACTGGGTTTGCATGGCAAAGCTCTGCTATTGGGAGGGGACTACAGGAGTGGCTTCTGTGAGAAGCTGCCAGAAGTTTCCCCCATGTCCAATGGAGTCAACACCAGCTGGCTCCTAGATGGACCCACTGCTGGCTATGGCCAAGCCAATCAGGAATGGTAGTACTGCCTCTGTGATAACATTTTAAGAAGGAAAAAAAGTTATTGAGCAGAAGTAACTTGTGGCCAGAGAAAAGAGTTATGAGAATAAGTGAGAGGAGCAGCCTTGCAGACACCCAGGTGAGTGAAGAAAGAGGGGGAGGAGGTGCTCCAGGTGCCCAAGATGAGATTCCCCTGCAGTCTGTTGTGAAGACCATGGTGAAGCAAGCATGTGCCCTTGCAGCTCATGGAGGTCCACAGTGGAGCACAGATCCACCTGTAGCCCATGGAGGAGCAGGCTCCTGGAAGGACATGCTGACTCACAGAGAGAAGAGCCCACACTAGAGCAGGTTTCCCAGTATGACTTAGTGACCCACGCTGGCTGGATCAGTCTGTTTCTGAAGAATTGCACCCTGTGGAAGGAATCCACATTCGAGCAGTTCATGAAGAACTGAAGCCTGTGGCAAGGACTCACACTGGAGAAGTTCATGGAGAACTGTCTCCTGTGGGAGGGATCCTGCACTGGAGAGGGGGAAGGCATCCTCTCCCTGAGGAGGAAGCAGCGGCAGAAACAACATGTGATGAGTAACCCCCATTCCCTCTTTCTCTGCGCTGCTGGGGTGGAGGAGGTAGAGAATTGGGAATAACATTAAGCTTGGAAGGAGGGAGAAGTGGGGGGAAAGGTGTTTTAAATTTGTTTTACTTCTCATTATCCTGCTCTGATTTTGATTGGCAGTAAATTCAATTAATTTCTCCAAGTTGAATCTATTTTGCCTGTGACTACAATTGAGTGAGTGATCTTTGCTTGTCCTTAACTCATGAGCCTTCTGTTACATTTTCTCTCTCCTGTCTAGCTGAGGATGGGAGAGATAGAGAGGCTTTGGTGGGTGCCTAGCCTACAGCCAGGGTCAAACCACCACACCTAGACACACAACCTTCGTATCACTGTCAAGAGTAACCACTGTTAATCTTCAACAGTCAAGTAAGCCTTTACTGGGGGAACACCTTAAAAGCTGGCTCACCTGGTCTTCAAGGAAGAACCAGAAACACACCAGCAATGCTCAGGTACAGAAGTGAGCCAGGCTTTTGTTCTTTGCTTGCACTGAGAAAATTGCTGCTGCCACCTTTATTTAAGAAAACAGACCAGTACTCTGATCTCCTGAAATGTGATGATACCAATTCCTTATTCAGAGAACAAGTGCTATTTTCAGTTCTTCCACGGGGAAAAAAAACCCCACATGGGTATTTAAAAAAATCCAAAGCTCTGGCACCTAGCCATGACAAAGAGCCAAAACTAATACAATTTCCAACAAACACTGGAATGTACTCTGCAAAACAGCTATGGTCCAGTACATATCAACTGCTGGTGGCCTTCCCCTACAGCTAACTACACACTGCCCATATTAACTACCAGTCATTTCAACCCCAGGCAATGCAGTGTTCTTCATTATCTCCACTTCTGTTTTGAAGCATTTTGTAAAGAAATATTTTGCATGTTGGAGTCAGGATTGATTTATTCTGACACGATTTTATACGTTGAATTAAAGCATGCATAGACCTTAACCATCTGTTAGTTTAAATGAAGGCAGCTATCAAGTCATGTGAATGGAGGCTACTTGAAAGACAAAAACAATTACAGTGAATTTCACTCACACCCGCAGACTTAACAGTTCAGATATGAAGCTGTAAGAGGGTAAATAACTGCACTTAGCCAAAAATGCAACGCATGAGATTTACAAAGCAAGAGCATCTTAGTTCAAAACATGACCCCAACCAAATACCAGGAATTATCTGGGGATCTACCGATTCCCACCCATGTTTTGATTACAAGAATACAAAAACAAAACAAAAAAGCCCAAACCACTCAGGAATAAGCACGCTTGCCCAAGGGATGATCAAAATGATCCGTATTTAATCAATCTTTTTGAAACACAGGCACATACTTCAAAAACCAAAATGCTTTTAACTTACAGAAGGCTGTACAGCCTGTTCCTCCATCCAGCTTTTCACCAAGCTTTCAGCAGTGAGGATGATTAGAGGAAGCCCACCAACTTCACTGACTGTAAGTAGCCAATCAAAGAGTACCAACCCAACCAATAAATCATGTACATATCTATTCAGCTGGCCTTTCTACAGACAACTGAGCTGCAGCTGGATGAGGCTGTGTGAACACAGCCCAAAATTACATGTTTAGACAGGCAAAAGATATTTTCACAATGTAAACAGAAAAGTGTCTGGGTTGGATAAATCTGTCCAATTGCTACTGCCCATTGGAGTATGGATCCCAACAACAGCACCATTAATTGGTAAAGCAAAATTCCTAAAGAAAAAGTACCAATATCTGAATAAAGTTTTCAAGGTTAAAAACTTATCTAGATGACAGCCTTTTCCTTACCAGAACAGCTTGGCATTTCTGAATGCTAATGCGAGCATGAGAAATACAGGTTTGGAATAAGCATTGCTTTATTCTTCCAAGCAGAGTGCTCCCCGTGGAGACAAGACAAACATAATTCCTTACTTCATGCAGGCTCCTGTACTCCTGGACAAGAGAAGCAGCTGGTACTAAAATAAAAATGTATTTCAAAGGAACCAGAGAGTACTAAATAGATTTTAAGTGTGAAACATTTGTTTAGCCTTAGAATACCTGCGTCCCATCTCAGTTTGCAATGATAAACAGGTTGATTTTGTCACTTCTGTCTACATCAATTTGTTTTTGTTACTGAGTACACAAAAAATTGAGTAATTTGTGTTGACAGGAAGAAAATCAAATGTACATCATTCCTCCAAGTGAGCTGTCTGAACTTTAACAGTGTACAAATACCCATATATCAGCTCCAAATTGTAGATTTTGTTGCACCGCAAAAAGGTGAATAAACATAGATTCCTGTCTGTTTTCACTGATAACGAAGCTAAGTGGATTTGCTTTCCACATTGTCCTCCTTCTGCTGACTGAAAGCCAACTGTTTCACCACACTGGTGCACACATGTGGTTGACCATTTCGACTCAAGGTCTGCTGGCTCAGGATGTGACTTCACGGTCAGCTGAACAGAGATGAGGGAGGGCTACCACCAGAGATAGAGATGGGGTGAATGTGAATAGCCACTAACTACTCACCTGCTACACTAGCATCCATAGTAGGCCACATCAGTGAAATAATCTGTCCTTTTGTACAGTACATGCCTATACTATGCAAAAGGAGCTATAATAGGCTGGAAAGACAGGTACAGTATAGCATCAAATCATGTTTTAGAGAACAAACCAACACAAGATAAAACAAAGGAGAACAGAACAGGAAAGCCTAAATGCCTGCTTCCACTTTTTTCCTCTTGAAGAAACTATCACAATGCCCTTCCTAACCTGAAATGTCATGAGGTGCCATGATGATGTGAGGGAAAAGCTTATACAGCACTGTCACATACGATAGGAACAGTGAACCTTATTTCTAAAAAAGGGCTCATTACTCAGATTCATTAAATTTATCCTACTGACTTGCTTCAAGTACTGTGTTTGCAGTAGAACCCATGTTTCAGGAGCTGCTGCCAGCCAAAAGTCATCCTCACCTGCCAGATTAGCTCCAACTGCAGTGTCTTGGTTTTTTGCATGAAAGTGCTGACAGACAAAACCACTAAAACCCTGCCTCCCCTTGACTCAATGACAAAAATTCCATTAGCTTAATCACAATGAGTTTTAACCCAAGTTACTTACAAACATCTGAAAACACCTGGGGTGGAAAAAGTCAGAAAGGCCACGTGCTGTTGATGTCAACTCAGCAGAGTTGCTTGGCACACAAGTAAACATACGAGTTAAAAACAAAAGCCAAAAAAGTAAGGATAAAGCAAACACAAAATAGCAGTAGCTTACCTTCTGAGGTGGTGGTCCGTGGTCATCCAGATAAGTGGAATTTCCTACAAAAAAGAAAGATGGAGATAAACAAAAGCCATCCAATGCAACTTCCAAACTTTCCAATTCATGGAACCAGTGCACCTCTATCCCACTGGTTTTGTGGCGTCAAGTAAGTCAAGGAAAATAAATTCCCTCTGCTTTAATTTTTGATTAACAAGTAATTTATTTTGACTACATTTGTAATACAAGATTAGATGCACATTGTCATCTTACCAAAAATATTATATGGCTCAAGGCAGTTTTAATTAATCAATCAGTATTCAATTATTTGTGCGACAAAAAAATTGCCAGTGGCATCCTTGTACATTTTAAGCAAGTAAGCACAGTTAACTTCAAAAAGTTTTCTTAAATAATCAAGTATCAAAGGCCTTTATCAGATTTTGGTCTGATAGAACTGACAAGTATTCACTTCTCTCTCTTCTAACAGTACTTTTTCCAACCTCCGAGCTACTTTTTTGTTCTCTAACAGTACCGATTCAATGGGAGTTGTATTCTGATGTAACTGCACCTGCCTTTTCAAGATGTTCTTTTGAGACAAATAGCTTCAGAAAAAAAAAAGCTTCTAAACAAGTGCACCCTTCTTAGTCAGCTACAATAAAGAAGGCAACAATTCAGACTTTTTACCCTTCCTTATAAACACACACAGATACATAAAATACACACTCCCTCACACACAAAGACTGTCTTCCCTGTAACTGCCCTTGCCAAACCCTTCTCCTGAAGTATTAATCACGTGCTTTCCCAACATCTTCCAGCAGATGATGAAACCTTGCAACAAGCCTAAAAGTTCCCCTTGGGCCACCCATGCCTCTCCTCTCAGTCATCCTCCTACCAAAGACAGCAAAAATACCTCTGCTCTAACATTACATCAGTATGAGGTATGAGAGTAATTTTTACAGGTGCTTACTAGACATCCAAAAGTTACATGGAAGAGGACTTTAAAAAGCTTGTCCTGCTCATGAGCATCTCTGCTCTTGGGGTGTTGAACAGGCAAAAAAACCACAGGCTAGTAGAATAAAGCATCATTCAGAGCCAAAGGACTTTTTGTTTGACAATCTGGCCAAACCCCTCATTTTTCCAAGTGCCAAAAAACCCCCCCAGAGGTTTCTGGATCCAGGAGGCAGGAAGGAGATGTTTGTGTGTGAGTGTTACGGTTACAGAACAAGGAGGTGGCACTTAGTGTGGAATATTCAACAGCACCCACACCAGTGCTGGAGGTTGGTTTCAGCAGGAAAAGCAGGGGGCTGGAAGTGGAAGGGCCACCATTCCCTTGCCCAAATCTTGGGAGGGGTAGCCTCCACCTGGACCACACCATCCTGGGGAGAGAGAGCCTGGCGGCCACCACCGCTGCTGCAGCATGATGAATTTCTATGTACAACAAAAAGTTGGGATTACTTCTCAGAAGTAATTCTGCTTTCTATTTTTCCACTGGTTTTCCAGCATATGTTATAAAGCCATCAAAACTTCAGTCAAAAGGCTTCCAACTCATCTAAAGGTAAGTCCCAATACCTCAAACATGTTCTTTTACAGCTGTACGTACCTTGATCTTGGAAGAGTCTGCGCAACTACAAAAGCTTGAACAGTAACTTTCTGAAGGTCATTTGAAATCACGAATCATCTTCTGAAGCATACCAGAAACTCATCTCTCTGTACATTTGACACAAATACCCACCCTCTGAACAATCCAGTTGCTTAATTTAATGCCACAGATAATACAGCTGATGCCCTACATTCAGGATAATTTCTTTATTCATTCCTCTGATATGATTCTAATTGCCAGGGAAGAAATTCAGCTGCTAAACTGCTAAAAGAGTTTGGTTTTCTGTTAGAGTAGCTACTCCACACACAGTGACATGGACTTGAAAATAAACATTTCTCCTCCCAGTTAATCTGAGAGAAGAGCAAGGAAACCTTCTCATTCAGGATTTACCTTTCCTGTAGAATCAGACTGTTACTAGTTCATAGCAGCTTTCTCCTCTTTGCAATTAGGCAAGCAGAAAGACTGACACTGTTGTTGATAAAAACATTTCTGATAGTTTTCTCATTGTGTCAGGAAAATTGTTTGCTATATGGCAAAAAAAGAGATGTTTGTTGTCTAAACAAGTTAACGCACTAGAGAAGTCAAACAGATGAAAACTACAAATTTTTTTAAAAATTAGAAAAACTTTAGGTTTCATAATTGGTATTAAGGTGGTTACAGGAGTAATAGGTTTTTTTTCCTCGTCTCCCCAAAACATATGCAATTTATGTTTTCCTAAATAGAAAGGAATATTAACTACATATGTATTAACTATCTTTACCAATCACCTATCACAGACAATTTTGCAGTAGAGGACTTGAATTACCAGTCAAAAGTTTACACAGCATCTAATAGAGAAGCATCAAGAGTGTCATACAGAAACATTTTTGAGGTATTCCTTAAAATCAAAGAGCTTATAACTAACTTCACTTCTCTGTATCAGTAATCTATGTTCTTAGTATGCAGATTGCATTTTCCTTCCTTGGAAATTTTTAAATGATTAAAACTACATGAAACTATCTCTAGCTTTGAACATATGATCTGCAGATTTGATTTCTGTAATCAAAATGTTGGTTTTTTCACAGCACAGTCTAGTTACTGCTGTATCCACTTAAAACACAAGAGTACAATTCTGGGCCATTTTATAAATGTTTTTTCCATGGCAGTTGCTTGCTCAAATTCGGAAGCTGCAAACTGATAGAAACGAATTGCCAGGCAAACACAAGTGAAGAAGGAAACAGAGATTTGAAATCTGGTCAGAATAATTCACAATGAGCAGAGGGTGGAAAGCTGCAGACAGTCCCCACACCCTTACACAGCCCCAAACTCCACGTGCAGAACTAGCTCCCATCTCATGCCACAGCTCCTCCTTCTGCTCCTCAGGCACACAAACCAGAGTCAGTCTCGGGGTCCACGGCTTGCCACATCAATTTAACGGTCTGAATTCTTTCGGGTTCAAGTTTTAAATGAGAATTTGTTTTCAGTAATAAAAGCAAAACCTTTTGCTGCATGTTTCATACTATACACTAAGTAAAACACACTAAAATAATTTCACAAATCCAGCTGCAATGGAGTGCAGCAGCAGCCTGTGAGGTACACCAGCCAGCTCCTTAAACCCACGAAGCGCAGCACGTGCCCTCACTGATCATCACATTATAGATCTGGGCTTGCTCCCCCTCTGTCTGCAAAACAGGGGCCACACAACAGGAGCCTTAATGAGTGCAGAAATATAATGAAAAATGTGCACCTATGCAAAAGGCCTGAAGGAAAGATGATGACATTTTAACACAAGAGGTCATGAAAATCTTAAGTATGACTCCCAAGCTGGGTATTTACAAGTTTTACAAACTTAAAACAGGGTGCCACTTTCACACATAGGGCCACTTTTCACACAATCCATATCAGATTAGGTTAGTTTAAAAACAAAAGAAAAATTCAGCATTATAAAAATTGCAACCATGGAAAAGTACAAGGTAAAGCCAATCTACAAACTACCAGCTACTAACAGCTGATGTAGTAGGAGAGCTGCACAGTAAAAATCAGAGACTTAGGAATGGATACCAAAAGCACCAAAGGCACCGTACATAACCTCAACTGTTTATTGCAATTGCATTAACAAGCTTATCTAAGATGGAGAACATTATCATGCAGCTTTTATATGCTATGGCACAGACAACACATGTTTGACGTCACTAAGTGCCACAAGAAAAGAAGAGGCTTTCTGTGGTGGAAATGATAAAGTGATAGAAGATTCATCCTTCCTCACTAGGAATCTAATTACCCAAAGTAACCTATGGCATTAAATTATTAGGATGACTCCTCTCAAATCCTTTAATAAAGCTTTAATGAAAACATCATTACTCTTGTCTGCTGACCAACAAGATTACTCTAGATTTTTTTTTTCCTGGAGAGGAGTATTTACTCTTCAAAAATGAATTTTTCTGCCTTCCTGTAATAGCACGAAAGTCTAAGGCATTAGAAACAAGTCAGACAAAATAATCAAGCCTCAAAACAAGTGGTATTATGCATTCCATAAACATGCTCAACAGCACACTTGGGCTGGCTGAACACGTCTCCTCCAGACTCTGCCAGAAATTAAAAAGTCAGCTTCATTACAGAAAATGGTGAATACATGGAGGCAGTCCAAATTTTCCCATAATTTATTATCTTTGAGGTTAAGTGAATCAGCTGTATGCAAAATCTTTGGGGAAACCTTGTGGTTGTGTTCCTTTTTTCTTGGAACCACTGAAGTGTGGGGGTTCTGCTTGAAGCAAGCCAAGTTTAAACAGAGAAAGACGGTCAGTCAACCAGGATTAAGGACAAATATTGCTGTGTACAGTTCAGAACCACAGATAACAAAAGTAACTGCAACAAAAGTAACTGCAGTTCTGGAAAAAAACCTTTCCAAAAAATGACTGGGGAGTACAGTATTAGGAAGTAAGTGGACTTATGTGTGAACTGAAAACCCTTTGATAGCAACTGAAATAGCATAACTCTACTTGAACAATTCAGATATCCCACGGAAAGAATTGTGTAAAGATAGGGAGAGAAAGCCAACACTGAAAATGCGGAGTTTGGATTATTTTTCTGGAGCAGGGTTTTCCCCTGTAGGGAATCACAAGCAGCAGTCTAAGGGAGCTGGGGTCCAGCTAATGCCAAATTTAATTTGTCTTGTGAAAATCCTTCTTTGTTCTTTTCACTTGGCCACCATCCCAAACTTCCAGGCACCAATACAACCTCTACTGGCAAACAATCCCTTAGACCATCTGATATTTAAAGGAAAGGAACAGTTTAATAGTTGTCTGAGGAGTCTTCTGGTCTGGAAATCAGACTTCGAAGAATTTTCCCACCAAGCACCTCTAATCAATAAGAGCTGCACCTTCAAAATAAACTGAAGTGCCAGTGAGTTATCGGAAGAGGATAAATTCTGCTCTGCTTCCTTCTTTATTTTTTTCCCTCCCAATTACACAGTGGACATCCTTAGAAATTTCATAGATATTCACACATCTGAAATAATATGATTTTCTTGGTCATCATGTCTTGGAGCCCTCTGTGGTCCAAAGGCAGGAAGGGGGTTAGGAAGCACAACTTGAAAACTCGCAGATTAGCAGAACGATGTTGCCCACAGCTCAAATCTAACTTAAAAGGAAAAACCCTGCTATTGCTGAGGTCAGAACAGCCACACCAGCTTTCACAGAGGAGAGTTTTTCCAGAGGTGTATACAGAACATTAACATAGCAAAACCCCACTGACCAGTCTGCACTGGAATACAAAGTGACTTATTGCCATTTCTTCCATCATATGTAAAAAGCTGTGTACCTACAATTGGTTTCCTCTGTGCAAGACTAATATCTTATCAGAATTTTCATTTTTAACCACAAAAAAAAAAGTAAAATAGACATTTTTTAAAAACATTCCACAATGGATTTTTTCTTCCTTTCTTACATTTAAAATAATTTTAGTTGTTCTTAGTTTTTAAAATCATTAATGCAACAAAAACAACAACAACCAACCAACAGCCAAAAAACAAAACCAAACCAGCACCAAGTCCACACATTCAATTCACTCTACATTACTGCACACTATGAAGGAAAGAAGCTGGAACATGACAGAAGTACCTATTTTGCTTTATCACCCAGTGAACTGAACCCTAGAAACTTCATCATGATATAATTCAGGTTTGTTTACCTACAAGTTTCATAGTTCTAACACAATTAGGAGAGAAAGTGGCACATTTAAGGAGAGTTTTTGAAAACTTACTGGCAATTCTGCATATGCATTATATATGGAAGTACCACTGGAATACAGACACAAAGGGTTTGAATAACAGGAGGTTCTAAACCAATGTACAATATAATATACATCAGATGGCCCTCCCCTTGCGAAGAGAGGAGACTGCAGAAGGCAAAGCTACTCCAAAATCACAGATCCTCTCTGAATTGTGAGCATTTAAAAATATACAGAGAGGCATTTCATTTAATTGTTTTGCCAATAAACTGCTTTATTAATAGTGGGGGAAGAGAGAGGGGGAAAAAATTAACATTAAATCAAGAAATAAAACCAGCCACATCAGGTACTTTCCTGTACACAAAGAAAAAGCACATATACAGCTCTGTTGAGACACTGCAGAGAAAACCCAATGACCAAAAAAAATAAGCTGCCATTAAGCCAAACTATTGCAATTTTATTTTAATTCATTTTGCTAGGAAAACAAAGATTCTGATCTATCTTTGTGGCCAGGCAGCTCTTTACTAAATGCACTTTAAAGACCTATTAACCTGTTGTTAACGTCACTCTAGTTTTCAGATGGTTCTTAAATTCAGCATTCTGGTATCACACAGCAAGTGGACACAGATTAAATACGGTGTCCTTTTTTTTTCCTCCTCAAAGATTTTCATCTTACCTTCTGTCAAAAAGTGTGCCAAATATTTTGTAATGACTTCTATTCTTTTCTTAATTTCCTCAGCAACACATACCTTAAGAAAATGCAGAGTCAGTTCTATAAATACACACAGGTCTTCCTGAGGAAAAAAAAATCTCTCCACATGTGTGATCAAGTAATACCTACAGCTAGGCAGCTACCAACAAACCTGTTCAAAATACAAAGGGGCAAGTTGGGAAAAGCTCACAGTTGAACAGCTGAACTGCCACCCACTGAAATAACACAAACACTTGTCTCTGACTTCATTTCTTAACTGGATAACATGAGAATAATAGTGGACACTGTATCATATTGTTATGGCTGAATACAAAAATGATCAGAGTAGCACAGAAACTAGCAAGTTAGAGAGTAGTTAGAAACATCTGACAGTTGGAAATGAGCTTGATTCCATGACATCCAGGTAGCATGCTTGGGAATCTGCCTGTGGAAGGCTGCAGCAACAACTGTATCTGAGAATTAACAGGGAATGAATGAGCAAAAATCTGGCTGAAAGAAAATTGTCTGAAAGTAGCTATCAAAACCCAACACTCTTAAACTGGAAACAGAAAAATGTTGCAACAATTAGGGGATGAGGACTGGACAGCACTGGAGATATTCAAGAGGGAATTAGTCAAGCATCTGCCAGGAATGACCCAAGCGTTATCATGCTGCTTTAGAACCAACATGCAAATTAAACCAGGTCTTACTCCAGCAATATTTCTTTTTAATGATTCTCTCTTTTTTTTTTTGTTTCTAATCAGGCAAGCTTCCCTTGGGTATTATTCTGGATCCTACCACTCAATATCCTCATTCATTACTTGAAAGATGCATTAAAGAGCACCAGTATCAAATTTGATAGCAATATCAACCAAAGGGACTCAAAATCTGCTGAAACTCTGAGGAGAGCAGAAAGATACTGATCAGTTAAAGAAATGGTCTGAAAATACAAGATACAATCCAGTAAAAACAAGGATAAAAATTTCAGCATGGATACGGGCAACATCTTCATAAAAGCAGAATGGAAACAAAGGGGAAACTGCAAAAGGAGCCATGATGAGAGGTAATAACCAGTTCCCTTCCTTTGGATCTCTTTGAGAACTTTGTGAAAGCTTTTCAGGAAGATCATTCCACTCCAGCTGAATGTACAGAGATAGCTTCACTAGCTTGGCAAGAAGTTTGTTTAAATTGATTGTCATATGAAGACACTTTTTAACACCTAGGATTACTCCATTTTCCTCTTAAGTGAGAGATAACTGCAAGAATATTTGCAAGTCATTTGGCTTCTTCAGAGAAAACTTTCTTCCCTTCTATCCTGCAGAATACATAATGCAGAGGAAGAAACTCTGGGGGAGTGACGGTGACAGGGCCACAATATTTTCCCTTTCAATGCACAGACTCTGCCACACAGGGAACAGCACAGCCAATACAGGAGACTTCCCTCTCTCTGTGCAGCTGAAGTACAGGACTGCAACTCCACAGATGAACCTTGTCTTTACAAGGCTCCCCTTACCAAAGTGATGACAGTAAGGCTGAGGGATGGACAAAGGACATAATGATGAAGCTTCAATGAAGACCTTGTCAAGTGCAAGGCCTCTTAGTCTCACTTCACTCTGCCATTCAGGCTACAAACTCCAGGGAATCTCTATCTGACCAGACACCTTCTCAGATGATACCAGTCTCAAGAGTTTCCTGTTACATCAGTGCCAGACATCAGCTCTACTCTTTCACATGATATTTTTCCACAGACAAGGGTTTTATTATTTAAACTTAACCCAACTTGCAAGCTTTATTCCTGTCCACTGCATTTATGCAGATGTATTTCTCTCTTTTCCCCCTGCACAGGCAATCGTGGCAAACAGCAAGTCAATGAATTTTGGAAAACACCCAGCTGGCAAGTCACCAGTTATTCAAGGAAGACTTTTATTACTATTATTAGTATTATTAAGCACTACACTGCAAATGCTATCCAGAAGGAGTTGTTTGTTGGGCATTTGGTTTGAAGTTCCTGTCCCTGGAGGCAAATTTCCGAGAAGCTGCCTAGGCCTGTGGTCTGACCCCAGAGGCACCTTCCTAGCAGAGAAAAAATGAACACGCTTCACAGAAAACTGGTCACATACATCTCTAAAGAAATATTAGTATTTTTATTGTGCTGAAGCCAAATGATTTTTCCTTGCATGTGCTTTTCACAACATCTGAGTCATATGGTTGCTATGATTTTGTCTCACTTCTTTACAGAGGTAGCTGCATTTAGGATAATGGACCCCCCATATGAGGTAGCCTGCAAGATCGAGCTGTAGGTCTGTTTTTCACTTTCTCCATAGTTCAGGTTTTCTTAGTATCGAATCTCAAAAAGTACAAATGAAAATTAAAAAAGGAACCTTTTTACAAGTCTGTCTCATTTTCCTCTTTACCAGTTTTTTGTGCCACATGAGAACCACTGTAAAGCTCTTCCCTATACTTATATTCCTCCTGAAAAGCAAGAGCACTCTGTGTAAGAAGCAGCTATCTTCGTATTGCTTTCTTTTCTGAATATACAATTAAAAAAAAAGAATTACAAACTGTTTAACACTTATTAGCTTCACATCCTCCAAGGTCTTAACAGACACAAAATTTGAAGCAGCATTTCTTGCCAAGTCTGTTAGAAGCCTGTAACTGCAAAACAGAGCATACAAGTAGGTCAGATAAGGAACATACTGTACCTAAATGAGCTATTTCTTCTTTATGACACATTAGCATAAAATTTTATTAATCTCTACTACAAAAAATACTACAACTTCAGATGGCTTTTGAGACTTCAAGATGATTTAATAGAAATATTTTCCATTACTATAAATCCTTTGGCCAAACTGCTCATTTTTCACACTATCCGGCTTCTATTCGTGAAGACATTTTAACTCCTCTCTACCCCAGTCTCAAAGAGATGCATTGGAGTGACACAAAGACTTCTCGGTGCAGGAGTTTTTGTATTTTAAGAACTTCTATATAGAAACTGCATGTTAAAAAACAAGAGGCAAGATTTAGCAAACACAGAGCATGGCACTAGACTTAAACCTGACTTTCTATTTCAGCATCCTTTCATCTCCTGCAACTGTAAAAGTACAGGATTAACCCCATTCCTGTCATTCCAAACCCTTGCAATACATAACTTCAGATTTCAGCCTTTACTGAGAAAAGTGCCATTTTGGTACATGGAATAGATAACTTGAAAGTCAGTGTTTCTGAATGTATTTTCTTCCTCTACAAAGCACTGCAAATGTCTAGCACAAGCCTTATGATTTCCAGAAATATTACTTTTTCTGTGTTTTGCTTCATTTCTCATGATCTTAAATAATATTTGTACCTGTTTTTGTACGGGTGCATGATTTGTTAGATTGATTCGTAAACATTTGGTAGGATGCCCTATAAAAAAAAAGGAATGCATTGTCATAAAAACTTTGCTCTTCAAAATCTAATGCTGTCCTCATTACTGAAGCTGAGGACCCACAATGCATACACCAGGCTTACTGGTGTGAAAGACACTACACAGCCCTCACGAGTTTCCTAAACTCAAGCATATCCAGCAGTAAATATAAACATGTACCAATTTGAAACAGCAAAAATTTGGCTATCAGTTTTTTGATAAGCATTTTGTATGCTTTCAATTTTCAAAAGTTTGAGTGAAAACATTCGGAAGACAAGTTTTCCGATGCATTGATAAATTCTTGCTGCCTTAAGCTCTCCAATGACTAAAAGTGTCCTAAAAGTGTCAGCAATGGCAGGTTCTGCATTAACATCTTTATGTGGAAAAGGTTAACTACACTGTAGCAGTGCCATACAACCACTGAATCACACCAAGTGTCATCAGCCTCAGCAGAAGTCTTCAAATTGGCATTATTTCTCTTGTGCTTTCTACCTGTCCCAGAAAGATTTGCACTTTATGTATCTACTACTAACCTAACTGGCGAGGAGCTCAAACTTGACGAAGGCAACTAAGAGGGTCTTAAATATATTCTGACTCACCGGGATAACTGTTTACTTAGGACTGCTCTTGGATTCTTTGACCGCACTCATGAACTCTGAGTTGCAAACATCCACTACTGGTAACAATTACCTAGGCGTGCTCTTTCTTTTTATATCATTTTCCTGTGTTTTATTTAGCTTGGAGAACCACATCAGGATGTCTCCACTAAGATGTAGTAGTTTAACATATCTCTAACTCACCAACTGCCACTCACCAGCCCTCCTGCAGACAGTGTTTCTTACAAGAGATATCTTAAAATATATGAAAAACATCTGTCCCATGTAGACTATGACAATATAGTTGCCATTATCTAAATTCAACTTCTCAATGTGGAGATGGATTAAGGTAATTATTTTACTACATCTGCCTATAACTAACTAAATATATATATATATATTTGTATAAGCAACAACCTCTGCTTTGCTTCAGTGGTTGGGAGATTTCTATACAACATTAAGTTGTTTCAAAAGTTATAACAAAGGTATTCACATTATCACATACTACAGACCAGTATAAATTAGATGTACTATTGTACCATATTATGTATGATGGTGTAACATTTTTAGGACATGCTTGTCAACCTTCTGTTTAAGAGTAAATAAGATTTTCTAATGCCAGAGCTTTATGACAATGCTTTTAAGCTTTTGCTGAAAGGTGAGAATAGGCTTCTTGTTCTAATCACACGGCAGGCAGGGTGGTGTTATTCTGCAATTCACAGGGTGATTTCAGCAACAGTATTTCATTTCTACAAATTTCCATTGAGTTTGGCTGAGATAGAGAGTAAAGAAATAGCAGCATACCGAAATCAACATTCAGATACATGAAAAATGCGATTCTTTGTCCTTTATTCTGTATTAGATTCTACAGTTCTCAGACAGATGACATTATAAAAAAAGATAGAGAAATCTAGAGAGTTGTTTACATTGTTTTACATCAAAAAAAAGCTTGAAGACCCTCTAGAGCAAAGCCAGGCTACTGTTCAATGCTATCTAACTGTCAACAGGAACCATGGTACTACGAAAAGGCCATCATTAACTATTATTTATATACTATTTATTTATAATATTAACCATTAAATGTCATCTTCTTTTTTATACCCAAGAATGCAAGAAGACAAAAAAAAATCTTACACAAAGTAACACATAAGAAGTACCCTCTCCCCTATTAAAAAGTTAGAGTTGTGATTTTCTGTACATTAGAAGCTTAAATACTAACTTACATACAATTACAGATCAGTTAACTCTTGCAAGTTATGTTTTTCCTTGAGTAAAAACATTCTTACATGGCAAGAACATCCAGATCTCAGTCATTAATTTTCTTACGGCTTTGTCTTTCTTCACACGGGATCTCTGTCCCTTTACAGATGAGGGTCTCCAAGTACTTCTGCAATTGGTAACAAGCAATTCTGAAGTTAGGTTATTGAGATCTCCAGGCAACAACAGATTGCAAAACTCACTTCTCCTAAGTGAGCCCCATCTAGGATGCAGTCTTCCTTCACGCAGGAAATGTGCTCACACAAGCACTACAGAAACAAAATCAAATCTCATTCCATGTATTCAAGTGTTCGCTGCTCACAGGTTTTGTTTGGTGGGGTTTATTTTTGGTTGTTTACTGGGTTCTTTGTTGGTCTGGGGTTTTTTAATGCTTGTGTTTTAAAGCCAGGTACTTAAAAATTACAGAACCTAGCATCTTCAGACATACAAACAATGGTCTGCAGTGTGAAAATCATCAGGACAGACAAACAGCTATGTGGATGGTGCCTGCAGTACTGACATTAGGTATTCCTGGAGAATTTAACACTTCTGTAAATTATCCTGACCTCTGATCCAAAGATGGAGGGTACTTTCTGCAGAATACTGAACTCTCTCCTTTGAATGGACTCCTGTGGAAAAGAGATTCCTTTCCAGAAAAATACTCAAAAATCAGTATAATGTTAACACCAAATGTTTTCAATCTGATCACGACCTATACACTTGAAAGGAGCACAAGCAGTGGACTGCAGTGCCACAGCAATTTGCTACCCTGATATGAATGTGAAATAACCTTTCAGCAAAGTTGCAGCTATTTGCTCTGGGCTTCCGTGTCTTTTGGCCTGACAATGCTCTAGGCTTTGGGACACGTGTCAGGACTTTTGTGGCATTATTTCCTCTTTAGACCTCAAAAATTCATCTCAGACTTCCTACCACAAGTCATTTTGTTCCAAGTCCTGACATCCTTATGGATCTGCTATCAGCAGCTCTCATGCTATGGTCAGCCAGTGTCAGCTCCTCAGCTCCCCTAACTCCAAACAAAATACAGCTGTGAAAATAGCTCCTCTCTGCTGCCGCTGCAGCTTCACACAAGCTGTTTAAGAGGTCTCCACTGTTTTCTTCTTATTTCCCACAGCAGTTTCCACTGTATTACATTATTTAACAATCAGGAGTCCTCCAGAATTTCTTTTTGTCAAACTCTAAGAAACAGTGCAATTCCCCTAGCTGTCTTCTCAAAAACAGTACATTATTTTTTAATCAAATTGAAACAAACACATAAGAAAAAAGAAAACCCAGCCCTAGACATATTTCTGACACTGAAAACATACCAGCCTAAATTACTGAAAATTAGAAAGCTGAAAATGGGACCTTGAGAAGGTAAAACTGAGGTAGTAGACTTGACAAAATGCCATGGCACTGCGATTGCCAATCCCTGTATTTCAGAAGACACCAGTGTATTTACTCAGGCTGAGATGCAAGTTCGCAGCCAAGGCACAAAGCAGTAAAGTGCTTCAAATGACTTGACTGGGCCCAGAGTTCCTACTCCCATGCCAGGCAGCTTTCCTCCCTTTCCAATCCTCCCTTAAATAAGACAAAACAGTGTCATCACCTCAAACATCTCTAATAGCAATTTTGTCTTCAGAGTCATCCTTAAATGATGACTCTGTTGACATCAAATCACTGTTGACATATTTTGTAAGAGAAATAAAAGTGAACCATTATAAAAGCCCTGTGATGGGTTACTTTAATACAACAGCTCCTGGAAGGCTGTGAGAGGAAATGATATTTTAAAATAAGGTCTACACCCGCAACGCTTGCAGGACTGAGCCTTAAGATTAGCACCTCTTTGGAAAGAGGATACAGCCTTCTGACACACTCACATAGGGCCCAGAACTCACTAACTTCACTATAAACTAAAACACATCAAGTTTCCAACATCCCTAAAAGTTTACTGTTCATTTATTTAAGCCCAGGACTTTATGAACTCTTACACTTTTGACTCTTTCGTTGGCATGTAAACAAGCAATGCCTTTAGCTCCTAAGAAACTCTGCAATATACTGCCATTTTAGATCACGGAAACTTAAAGAAAGAGGCATAAATACAGTGCCATCAGCTGGAACATGCATTGAGTGAGCACAAATAGGATTTTGCACAGGCAGCTATACAAGGCGTACATAAAACGACACAATTTTACAGCAAGACAGAGAATCCTACATACCACCCCAAGTGGAAACCAGGGTGGTTGCGTTGCTTTTGTTTTCTTTTTAAAACAAATAGCCTGGTACATGAATGACAGCATGAAACCAGTGCACACATACCATCACCCCACCCCCCTCAGTAACACCAAAAAGTCTAGAGCTTGACAGAAGAATTAGGAAAACCAGTTTTGTGCTCATATACCCTTTCTGGTTTTGGTTTGTTCATTGTTTTTCTCCTATCTCACCCACTATTTCAGAAGTGTGTCTTTATTGTAATGGAATCATATTCTACGTACAGTCTTGACAGGAAGAAAAGCAACTTTGCATTTGATTCATCGTGTTGTATTAAGCTACTACATTTCTGCTTGGCCTGGGAAGGATGCCAGCAGGCTAAGCATACTCCTGCCACCTTCAGTTAAGGAAAAAATTTCAGGGCCTTATGCTTCTTTCTGCACTCAACAAACCATAGCTTTGATGATATTCCCCCTTTTTCTAATGCAGCTGAATGACAGGATCCATTTTCACCATGTATTCTCATGGCACTTGCTGAATGCTTAGCCAGATTTTAAGTACCATGCCTGAAAACTATTAACTAACAGAAGTCATCCGTTATGAATTCCCCATGAGAAGAAAAAAACAAACAAGTGGAAAGATGGATATCAGCACCTTGTCACTGACATGGCAAAGTCTCAGTTCTGTGCTGCATCCTTCTGGGCTACCGCAGGCACACAGACCCCAGGAAAAGCCCAGATCCCACGCAAAATGCCAGCCTTATTCAAGGGATCAGGCCATGTCCTCAACCTCTTCCACCATTACTGCTGAATCTGGGAGTGCTACCAGCAACAGCAGGACAACTTCCTTTAAGTTAAACACCTACAGAGTCTGAGACAGTGTTTACAACTGCCAATGTCCACAGCTCCCAGGAGTCGCAAATCTTGGTTTAGGCTGCAGAATCAAAGAATGATTTTGGCTGGAAAAGACCTCTAAGATCATTAAGTCTAACCATTAACTCAGTACTGCCAAGTACACCACTAAACCATGTCCCTAAACGCCACATCTACACATCTTCTACATACCTCCAGGGATGGTGACTCAACCACTCCCCTGGGCAGCCTGTTCTAATGCTACAGTTCCAGAGGAGAAATTTTTTCTAATATCCAATCTAAAGCTCCCCTAGCACAATTGAAGGCCACTTCCTCTTTGTCATATTGCTTGTTACTTAGAAGAAATGTACCCCCAGCTTGCTACAATCTCCTTTCATGTGGTTTTAGAGTGATAGGGTCACTTCGAGTCTCCTTTTCTCCAAGCTAAACAATGCCAGTTTCCTTAGATGCTCCTCATAGGACTTTTTCTCTAGACCTTACACCAGGTTTGTTCATCTTCTCTGGATGTGTAATTTGGACATATTTAAATGTAAACACATTCAAAATTACTGTGGGAGCCAACACAGAAAAAGGACAGTGCACATCAGTGCCAAGAAATGTGGAGCAAAACATCACAGAATCTAGTGGATCCCTTTCCTCTTTTAGCACAAATGAACTAGAAAACAAATATTAAGATGAACAGTGGCTAAAAAGTTTTTGGACTTCCATAGTTGTTTCTCCAAGCTGTGGATCCAGCAGAGCCGGCCCTATTCACTGGTAACACTGGTACCATTGCTGGGGCTAAGGCAGATAATGCACCAGAAGCAAATAAGTTCATCACATTAGATAATGGTGCTCTAGCCACAAACCACAAAAGCCCCCAAAAAACAACACCCACAACCCAGAAAGAGAAAACTAATGAGAACCACCATTTACCTAGGTACTTATTCCTGATGCTAATTTCTCAGCCGTTCTGCAGAACAGATATACTCAAATCATCAGAACCCAAACAAACATTCAGAGTAATTTCTGCTGGAAGCTAGGGCTGAAATCATTGGAAACTTTCAGCTACTTAAGTTTTGGTTACACAGAATAGTTACTCCTCTGAAGGAAAGAGGGATTTCCTGCACAGACCTGAGCTGTTACAAGGTTGACTTTTCTGACACTGTATTTTTAGTGCAATTTTCTGACAATATTAACACAAAAATACCAGGCAGTCAAGGCACCCTTTCCAAAGCATGCATACATCTGTAAGTGTACAACACACGAATAAAAAACAACTCTGAAGTTTCAAGAACTTTAACATGTTTGTATTACTTTATACAACATTGCTAGTCAGCAATTACTTCACCCAGACAGAATAGGATGGCAATGTATGTCAGAAGTAGTTAGGGAAGGCTGGGAAATGTGATTTCATAGTACAACTAAAATCTAGGAACAATTTAGTCACTCCAAGATCACAAAGGGGAGAGCAGTTTTACTCCTCCCAGCTGCTGAGCAATATCCTGGAGTAACTATGGTTTCTGTTAAAACGATCACAGAGAAACAGGCATTTTACAATTTCAAAAATTGTTTTCAGCACAGAAGTAAGTGCAGGCGGTTAACACTTTTCAGGAAACTCATAAAGGCAGTACAGAAATATCAGAAACCCAGTTAGGATGTCCTCAGTGATTAGAAGTTTTTCTGCCATTACAAATGGAAGAGTATCTTCACATCTAACATAACACTGTTTTCACACAGTTAAAATTATAGTCTTTTTTACTTCCTTGCAATCTGGCATGTAATCTGTTTTTATACTTGACTTTCATTCTTAGCATGCCATTTAGGACCCAGAACATAATGCAATTTTGGCATTTTAACTATTTTGCTGCAATTATGACAGTTCCATATTTTTTCTAGAACTGACCTCTTATTTACCGTCAACCTATTATTTCTACATTATTCTGAAATGTGTCTCTGCCCTTACTGGTATGCTTACAGTATCATCACTTCAGAATCATCTGCAAATATAATCAAAACCTTACATCTCCCCTTTCTAAGCATTAAAGCAGATAATGCACAAAACCAGAGTACTGATCCTTAACAGACATCTTCCTTAACATGTACCTATGTCATAACAGCTGTAGCATCATAGTATATGAAGAATATTATACTTGTTACTAGTATTCTCATCAATAAAGAATATATCCTAATGGAGACTGAGGGTTAAACACAGAAATGAAAACTTACTTCTATATAACACTACCAGGTTTCTGACTATAATTGTAGTATTTCACTCTAGCACACCCTGAATGAAACACAACCACAACCAGCAACGCGATCCTATTCCAAACCATCATCACCCTCAGCACCCCAAGAGACCATCACAACCAGCACATGGCCATCCCTCTGCCTTCTCCAAACCTGTCCTGAGCTGTACCCGGCTGCAAACATGGCATCTGTATCCCTGAGCTGCCAGTGCCACTCCGCAGCCCTGGTGACACACCAGCAGCAGCCTCCAGCCACCACGCCCAGTCACAATAACCAGAGCAGAGAGGCACCTCAGCGGTGCCACTTCCCATTCTTGAGCAGCACTGGGAAGTGCCACATCTCGCACTGCATGAGCAGCTTTCACCAGGACCTCTGAGTGCTGAGCTTGCATCAAGACCGTTGATGACTGTTGATGAGCTTGCATCAAGACCGTTGTTCCCAGCACGCAGTATTCAGTCTCTGGCTTCTCCACACATTGTGTAAAGCACTTGAACAGTAACACTTTTATGGCTGATAGCAAACTGTGGGACACTAGAAACAATGGTGTTTTTAAACCTGAATTAATGACCGAATCAGCAAATGCAGCTTAGGACAGTCCAAAACTACAACGTGGCATATATGAAATCATTCACTGAGATACAGTTCCTGACTGTATTTTCATTTCTAGCAGCCCTGAATTGAAACAACGCATTTTGAAAGTAGGAATCCTGATAAGCTGCTTACTTCAGAGACTTCTGTTTAAGTCTTGAAGTGTGAAGGAGACACAGGGATTACAAGTTGCTTTGAGATTTTTTTACTCCTCTTTGCTTCCACACAAACTGAAACCTGTTTGCTTTCTCTTCCTAGTGCTGCTTTTAGAAAAACTCAAATTCACACTTTTATTTAAACTACTGCCTTCACTTTAGCAGAAATCCCTACTCTGCAAAATATTCTAAAAAATAATACTTCTTGACTGATAAGAGTATCCTGTGCCATATAGTGGGAGAGCTACTGCTGCTGATGTGCTTCTTCACAAAGACCTCTTGATTCAGTCATTCGTCAAATCAGCAACAAGGGGAAACAGTACAGGGAGAGAAAACATTCGAAGCCAAAGTTGAATAACCCGAAGTTGAATAACCCACTACCACTCAATGGCATTTGAGATTTTGCCAAATTAAACAGAAGGCCTGCTAAATTGATCTCTCAGTACACTCCATCCTCCAGTTACATTTCCAGTGAACACTCTAACCGTGACAATTTTGCGCCTTTTTCAATTGTTAGGAATGCTGTTTTAATGAAATAACAACAAAGAAAACCCCCAAATCACAACTCCAACCATGCAATATCTAAGACTGACAGCCTTCTGTCAAGTGCTACAGACACACTGGACCTGCAGCACAAAGCAAACCTAAACCTCCGAACAGCCTCTTGCTGCGTGCCACGGCAAGTGTACGACCCACGGCAAGTGGGCATCAATTCATCCCTACAGTCCCATCAGCACTTCACCTGCCTCCCTACTTCACACAAGAAGTGGAGTCCCCAGCTGACCTGTCACACTCTCCTCAAAAGGGCCTGCATGAGCCAAACCCCATGGAGCCCTGGCTGGCAGTCCCACGGCAGCGTTTTGCAAGCCTGGCCATAGGGACCTTGTGCAAGGCCACCACAGAAAACCATGTTTCCCATGGTCACAGACACCCTGCAGGAATCTCTGTCTCACAGAGAGGCACTGTGGTCCTATAGTAACTCTCAGGCCTGTGAGTTTGCAGCAGCCACATGGGCAGCCACAGTAGCAATTCTTCTGAGGAAGATTCTTCAGGGCAAGCCAAGGTACAGATGCCACTGAATAGCATCAGGATGCACTCAATCCACACACACAGTGGCTTCTGGGGTTATGGAACACTCAATAAAACAATCTTCCTACGACACATAGTAGACAAACATCCTGCCTGAACTGCAGCTTAGTGTCATTCATGCACCTAAAGCTTCCAGAAAACTGACAAAAACATCTTCCTTTCCAGGCTCAAAAGATAGGGAACACTCAGTTTGCAATCACCTACAAAAATGCTGACAAAACCAAGCCGCCCACCAGAGCACCCAAAGCAAAGAGAAGAATGAATGTCAGCCTCCAGCGGGGCGCTGGTGCTGCCAGCGGGAGGCTTCCCTCTCCCACCCTCCTACTCTCTGCCTCTTTTGGCACCAGTCTCACACTGGCACCTGATGAAGCCAAGGGCAGCCTGGGTTCCTACATCACTGATACAACAGAGTCCTGAACCCATTCTCCAGCTTCTCTACTAATTTTACTTCCTTGGTCCTTGGCAGTAGTCCTGATGGCATATCAAGACTGCCCAGCGACTGCTTGGGTGGCCACAGGAGATCTGCTCTCAGTGATCTTCCCAGGTTGACAACAGAACAACTAATTATGAAGAGTGCTACTTTTCATGAAAAGTGTGAGGGAGACATCACCAATATGTCAACTATTGTGTGTCTGCAGCTTCACATGGCTGTAATGCAACTAAACACTCACTTTTACTCACCTCCAGCTAAACCATTATTGACAATGGTATGCCAATACCATTTCTGGCATCAAGTAGTGGCAAAACAAGGTCAAAGCGAATTTTTATATGAGACATTTTCTGCAATCATTGAATATTTTCCTTCTAAAATCTCATCATTTATCAAGACCTGTAAAAACAAAAACCACCTATTTTGAAACTGACTCTGAAGCTAGACATGGAAATTAGAGCTGGAAACATAACCTGGTTTTTTGACTGAGCAGAAAAAAAGGAAAGCAAGACATTACAGACAAAGTCTTGATACTGTGCTACCCAAACAGTTTCCAGTACACATAAGAAACACAATTACACAACAAGAAATAAAGAAATTAAAACTTAAAAACTCACCTTTTCACTGAACTAGAAATTATCCTATTTTTGTGCTTAATTGAATGTTCTCCAAACAAGACATCTGAATTCAATTAACAGAAGTTTTGGTTTGGGGGTTGCATTTTTTTTTATTTTAGTGGCTTTGTTTTGTTATTTTAAGTACTGACAATTTAACTATGTGAACTCATCTTTGTTGAATGTCAGAATCACAGGATGTTAAAAGCATAATCCAAGTTTTGAGTAAGTCCTCAGGAAAAGTTATGTGCAAAATAAAAGTGGAATGTGATCACATGGATATACTGCAGTGAAATCTAAGAGTCAAGCTGTTATTATTTCATATATTCTGAACTCAGGTAGCTGTTTATCCTCAAAGTCTTGAGCATACAGATGATTTGCTAATTTCTTCCCAACTCAATGACTTTACTTCAGAAGATAGATAAAGGTTCTTTTTGTCTTTGGTAATATAAAGGCCACTCAAGTAAATCTATAAGCTTGAAAAATGCATGTAATTAAGAGTTCTTTTTTGCCTAATATTTACAGATATTGTTTTGCATCTGACACGAGGATATTGATGCACAGAAAGTTCTGGTGCAAGAACACTGATATAGTCTATCGTTTCTTTCTGATATCACTCATGACAATTTGGGTTTCTCTGTAAGCACATCTCTTGTGTCAACCTTCCAATTTTTATCTGAAGTATGTCTCAAAGGCAACTCACAGGTGAGAGTTGATCTACAGGAGGTTTCCTTTAAGAGGTGTGCATTTTACCTGCTGGTGCAGTCAAGTCATTCAATAAAGACCACAGAGCCATGAAGGTTGGAAGAGACCTTCAGGATGAGCTAGCCCAACTGTGATAAAGCATCCACTTCAGACATTTTCTACACTGATTATTAACAGATCACAATGGACTTTTTAGGGGTGTTACCCTGGATGACACTTGCTATGTAATATTCGGCATTGTGACATCCTTCCTCTTCCACAGGCTGTACTTACAGAGATGTCTCAGGCTGTTGTGCCTTGCACAGGAAAGAATAGGCATGGCTCGTACATTCTCCGAAAAAAAAGTTACCATTCTCCTTTCTAATGTCTGACAAAAATATACCAAAAGATTTTTTTACACCAGACACACATTCTTTCCCAGAAGTATTTGTTCAAAAACAAGATCTGAGACAGAAGTACATATCTCATCAAGGAGAGGGTGAAACCAAGAAGGCTTCCAGCACTGTCCACGTAAATACTTTCCTTTGCACAGCCTGAGCCCATTAGCTTCTTTTGTTGTCTCTTCACTGTCCAAAAAAGTAACTAAATCCAGCCTCATTTGTGGTATCCCATTATTTAAATGCAGGCATTTATGCTTTTCTTTCCTCCAGCTTTTCCTTGCAAACTTTCTTGGGCTAATAAACTGGTCATTCTATCAGATCTACAGCTTTATGGAAATAAAAGGCTGGGTTACAACAAGAGTGGGGATTTGCATCTTTTGATCTGCGACTGCTCTGTAAATACATCACTAAGTGCAAAACAAAATATTCAGATACAACAGCATCACAATACCTATCAGCCATAGTAAACCCAACCCTAATTTTAAGGGATTATTTTTTTCTCCAAAGTAGCAACTGTCAGTTTCAAAATAAACAGATTCAAAATCTGAGTAACTAGTTCATGCTCACTGTAACTAGAGCACACATATTCAAATATTCATTTCATTCAAATGAAATGATCAAACACTACAGAACACCATTAGTTTCCATATAAAGCTGGGAAGAAACACTGTACCATGTCTTTTGGGATGTTTTTGTGAGAAGTAACTATCATTTCTAAGTTTGGGGAAATAATTTCTCTGCCTTGTTACACACGGTTTCAAACACTCAAACATTTCTTTCCAAATTGTTACCTCTCACATCTGATTTCACAGTACTTTCACATGAACAAGTATGTTTGTTTTTCTAAAACTACTCTATATATTGAAAATTAGCTTGTTTGGTGACCCCAAGCTAAAGCAATACAGCCTATCTCCAGACAGATTACCAGGAACACTGGTAATGCTAGGCATACACATTACTCCTGAAGCATGAAACCCTAGAATTAACTGCAATACTGAGGAAGAGAACCTGGGATTATTCAGCTGTGAAAGAAGGCTACTTTCCTACTTCTCCCGATATCTTAGACTAAAGAATAGAGAAGGAATCATCACTCAATAATTTCAGTCCTGTTGTTTGAAACACTAAGAACAGAAGTATAAAAGACTCAGCTACCAATATGAGAAAAGAGTGACTGCCATCCATCTGAAGAGAGCTCAAGCATTGTACAGCCAATTCAGAAACAGGGCTCTGACATTGGTATTTGGCACTGGTTTAGATTTGGATGGAAATATGTAGTGCTTTGGGGAGGTATATAATATTAAACTGGACATCTACTCTTAAACCACAAGAATTCACATGCTTTGCTTTTGGATTTTCAACTCCTCTTTTTCAGGAGGTCAAGCTCCCAATTCAGTGCGATGCTAACTCTTTCGCTGTTTTCTATGAGAAGCTCAAGACAGAGATCCAAGAAAAGCAGAAGCAAAGCTTGGCCCTGGCATGTACAAGAATTTCCCAGGAGCAGCTGGGATTGTTTCACTGTTCACTTGGCTCCACTTGTGGGACAGTCCCGCTCCACTGCTGCTGTCAGCTGCAAGACCTGGTTGGCTGGTGTGACCAAAGGCAACTCTCACTTGCTGGTTGTGCTCTGCAGCACCTCTGCCAGCCTCCCTGGCTCTTGCTGCCTCCTCCCCAGCCCTCTTCCTCTCTCTGCCCTTACCTGCAAAACCCAACTCAGCTCCATCAGCTTCAGACTCAGTGAAGCACCATCCCTTGCCCTCATCTCTCCCAAGACACGTTGCGCCTGCAATATTTCTTCCTCCCTTGCAGTCAAAAGGGATTAATCTTGCCAAAACAAAAACAGATAGGAAACCATTCTCATTAAAAAACTTGCTCAGTGAATACTTGCATGGCTTTTTCAGAGCTCTCTTGAGGAACTCTTCCATGACATCTCTGTAGATCTTATGGTAACATCTGCCAGAGCCCAGGAGCTCTGCTCTGACTCCCACACAAGCTACTTCTTCAAGGCTGTTTTATGAAAGCTATCATCCATAATTGTTCATAATACCAAGCCCCAAAGCTCTCTTATTTTTGTAAAGGGACAAGTATCCAGCTCAAGCACACAGAGTATAAATAACCCCTGGGCAAAATATATAGAGTGAACAAACAAGGCCAAAAATATTCCATAAAGTTCAGATTCTTTCCTGAAATCAGACTTCGCTGCCCTTCCAAAGACCAGAAAAAGTTATTCTCATATCACAGTCGTGTACAACAGGTTAGGCAATTTTACCTCCACTTTTACCTGTTCTCCCACCTGTAGAGTATTTCAAAACATTTACAGAGAACTCCTTCTTTCATGAGAGCTGCCATTTTTGAAGGCAGAAGCAAAGCAATTGATCCTTCTCAAAGAGCTTAAGATTATTTTGACTAAGATTATTACAGTCAGATTTCTTTCAAAACTTAAGTGCCACAATGAGGTTACATTAAAATGACTGATTTTTGAAGTGCCGAGTATTATAACTCTAGCATTTGCCAGAACATTTGCGTTTTATTTTTTAGAAAATATGCATCTTTGAGTCCTTGCCACAAGAAATGTTTTTGTCCTGCATTTTTGATAACCTCCCAGAACATTTTCTCCTCCCTTAATTAAGAAAAGTGGGGGTTTTTCCGTAGCTTCTACACAAACAGGATATGAAAGCCAAAATGTTTCTTGCAACTTTTTACAAAGAACATGCTACTGATAATGACCTCGTTACAGACAAATTCTCCACAACAGATTTTTCTCGTCACATATCTTATGACTGTCCCCAGTTCTCCACATCATCACATTATCATTGCTATTTCCAATTCAAATTTATCTGACTGCAGCTTACAGCTATGGCTTCCTGTTATTACTTTCTCACATATTTTAACTTCCTTGTATTTTTTTCCCTGCAAAGGTACTTGAACACTGTGAGCCGGTTATGTTCCAGTCTTCTTTATGCTAACTCAATACCAAGTTTCACATTGCAAGGTATTTTTCCAGCCTTCAAATAATTTTTATGCTTTTTTGCCCTCCCTCCTCCTACTCTTTCCAATTTGTTTTCCCCTCCTAAAAATGTGGCTTTCAAAACTGTAGTATGCACAGAGAGAAGTGTCATTTCACTGCTGAGAGGTACATCTCACGTATCAGCGAGAAAAGCATTCCTCTTTTACTACAGCATCAGTCTGAGGGGCATGGTGAAATACAGGAAAAAGACAGCTATATATAATACAAGCTTAAACTTGAATACTGACCTACCCAATTGCATAATTTTATGTATTTAAGCATTTGCAAGTATTCTAAATCTGAATGGCACAAACATACTAGTGGAATGATGACTGCCACTTAGGCCAAAATTTTTAAACATTTATTTAAATTTATAAAATACCAATCTATCTCTGCAAGACTGAAATAATTCTTCAGATTTAAACAACCAAATCAAGTTGTACTCCTTAAATGGCTATATTTGATACAAGCAACAATATCCAGGTAGTAGCCAAGAAAAGCTTAACAGGGACATGCTGTTTATTACAGTCTACAAGTATTACTTGTCCAGCTGATTTTCAGGATTAGTCTTTAAATATTCTGCCTTTGACTTATGGATTGGGACTAATTTCCATTTGGTTAAAAACACAACACTTAATATCAAATATTTTAGTGAAATACATAGCAGGTAGTGACTGATTCCAACTAGACCCCTCTCTGTAGCAAGTTAATAATAGCTATAATTTAAAACTGCTATTTTATCAATAGCCATATTGATACATCAAGCACTGTCATTAAGTATTTTTGAAGTGAAATAGCACATCTACATTCGAAAAATTAAGTCTATAGTAGTAGAAGTCAAAGCATGACTTTTGATGAAGTCTTACCATCTTTGGTCATCATACAGGCATCATCTTTTGTATGAAAAAAACCTGTCGTACAGAAGAACTGCATACGTCTTCCTCACACACAGACATATGTATTTCCGCAGAACTTATCTTCATGATTTATGAAAAGTCTTCCTTTCTTACGGAGGAAATATTTGACTGGACATAGCCAAAAAGGATACATTGTCTTAAACACAAAATAACTTTATTTGTTGTATTTAATTATTTTACCATCCTGCAGATTTATTCCCCCCCTTCCTTCCCATATTTACATTTCAGTCATCATCCTCATTAAAAAGAAACTGAAAAGTCCTTGAATTATACTAAGCACTACTTAGCACAACTAAAACACCAGTGTGTTACCAACATTATTCTCATACTAAGTCCAAAAGCACAGCACTACACCAACTACTAAAAAAATTAACTCTATCCCAGCCAAAACCGGGACAGACAAATAGTAGCAGCCATGAGACCAACCACCATCACAGTCCTCAGAGGAAGTCTGTCAGTGTGACCAAAATTACTTGTGTAAACAAAGACTGTACGCAGGACATGTGAGAAGAGAAAGAAGGTATTACACCTCCTGAGAGGATCTGCCACAATGGCAAATGTCACATTCTCTGCAGCTTGGTCTCCTAGCATGTCCTCTTGCATCTCTGCGAGCTCTCTCCTGCAACAGCCAATTCAACCACCTCTTCCCCCTATCTCTGGAGTACAAGAGCATGACAGCATTTTTATTGAGATAGGTATTCCCTAAATAAAGAATTCAAATTTTTCTTCCTGCTGGGAAACATTAATTGAAGTAGTATCTTTCATTATTATACAGTTCCTGTGTTGCAGGCAAATTATTTGAATTTACAGTAAGACTTTTAGGCACATCCATGAAATCCCACAGCCTACTGGTTCCAGCAAGTGGCACAGTTTATTGCCTCTTTATTGCTATTGTAACTCTCTTAACTAATCCCCTAACTATGAAACACAAAAATATGAGACACATGTTGGGTTTATCTTCAGACACCTCTGACCTACTTCATAAGCAACTGCAACCAGCATACTAATAGCAGAAGAGCTTTCTGCTGGCTTTGCACAGCAGTAATTTTCCAGAAAACCAGCAGTAAAGGTAACGGCACTCAAAAGTCCCCCCATTTTCTGCCACGCAAAGCTAGAAAAACTAATAACGAAGAAATAGTAACTTGCAAAGAGTAAAAATCTTGTTTCAAGAGAGAAGGCCTTCAACTGTTTGACAGAAGCATCACCTCTGATCCAGATTCACTGCTATTTAAATCTCCCTCACCACATGCAAATAAACAAGAGAAGCACACAAGTACGCAAACGCTGAAGTTGCATATGCTCAAACACTTTAAGGATTGTTACAACAAGGACTAAATTTCTACTGTACTCTCCACCTACTGGAGTACAAAATTCTCAGCATCAGATAAGACAGTGCCAGCTGGTCTAATTCCCTGTTCAGAATGAAAGCAAGAGCATCTGATGGGACAAACCTGCATCTCAGTTTCAGCAGTACTGAGCAGACTGCTTAAGTCTTTCAAAACATTTTATGCACTTCCGAGCATCTAGACAACATGTTTGTCATTTAACAGATAGAAACAACAGCTTTCTTTGCTGTAAGAAAGCAAAGCCAGTACACTTAAGGCATTTTAGAAAGTTTTCTAACAGCAGATGTTATTTTCCAAGCAGCCAATTGTCCTGTTATCATTGCTTAATTCAACAGGCGGAACAAGAGCTGATACAGCCATTCCAGGGCTACATCCTAATTAGGGTGATTTAGGCCAATCTTGCACAAAACATACTTGCAAGTCTCTTTAGCAGGGCTTTCTTGCCCCAGAACAAAATTCATCCTAGTTCTCCCTCTACCTCCAAATTCAGGGACAAACACTTCCTATTTTCAGCACAAGAAAACATCAGAAAGCTTTCCTTAGCAATAAAACACTCAGGTACTTTGGCAACCTCGGAAAATTCCAAGAGGGAAAACAGACCACCCACATGTTAAAGTTCTACACAAAGCTTCTCTTGCAGATGTGCAGTCCTTCTTTTCCATAATAGATCAGATCTCATGGGTTTTATGAGGTAGAAACATCGATCCTCATCATGCACAGTTCATTTGATTCAGCAGACATATGAAAATAGGAGGAGACAGAGGTCAATGGTTACAAGTATGTCACATTTTTAAATGATGAAAAGAAAGATACTTTGGTATCTCACATAAATTACTCCATATGTTTCTCTGAAAGTCATCTGAAGGCAACCGGCAATATCCAGAGTCAGATGCATTACATTTGGTACATGGAAAGGGAAAGATGAGCAGTTTACACCTAACACACTAATATTTTACTTGTGGTATTTATTCATAAATGAAATCAACAAATTCAGAGATCTTATAGCAACTGTTGAAATGGCTTCATACCACCAAGAAGACTTTTCAGCACACTAAGGCACAAAACATTTCAATCCTTTCTCTAAATCCAAGCAATACACAAAGAAACTGCCACTCCACTCAAGAAAGTATTGCTCACATTTGGTTCAGGTATCTTACTCTTTATCATGATCTTCTAAGACTGTGAATTACAAAACTAATCTTCCTTTAATGAGGTTTACCAAAAATATCACTTCAATATTTTAGAAGGAATTAGAAAAAATATTAAATTTTTGAACCTGTAGTTCAGTGATGTACTAGATTTTTCCAATTAAAAAAGTAACAGTGTTGGGAATTAATAAGTATTTCTTGTTTCTGCTTGAAAAATAAATAACTAACGGCTTGACAAATTTTTCAAGATCCAGAAATCAGAGCAATCACTCATGCATGAATGCCATCTTTTTAGCTCGAATTTGGTCACCTGCAAGCTCTGCCAGCATTGTGGAAGGAACACACTGGACACAAAAGCTGCCACAGAGCATCTTCAAGTACAGGCCAGAAAACACACATGAAACAGAGGGGAAAAGCAATGGCAGCAGTTATCTAGTATCAAATTAGCAACCTTAAGAGTGTTCCCTACTGTGATCCATCTCAGATTTACACAATTTTCATTTGTGTGCTCATATATTACAAATAAATTTGCAGTTATAAATAACTGAATTAGCAAATTCAGAGGGAAGAACTTGTTCGATCTTAGTCTGATACTCAAAGGAATACAAAACTGTTACACAGTTTCACATATTTGCCACAAACCAATGCCATACCAAACCAAAACACAACAGAATTTGGCCCTCTGCTCTGAACTTACTAATTTCTACCCAAGAAAGAGAGAAAAGAAGTTTGTAATTGTGTATGAACCAAAAGTTGCACCACCTTAGTTTGGACATGTTGCAGTCTATAATCAAAACAGCATAATTTTGGTAATTACTTTGGAACAAAGGTTAGGACAGCTATAATGACGCTCCCTGGTGACACAAAGCTGGAAGGAACTGTCAGCAGAGGTGGATTACGACTTGATCTATGGAGAACTGTGGTAATGCTGAGGATCAGAATAACAGAAATGAGATGCAACTAACTATAAAACCTAAAACTGAGAAACCCTCCCTCACAGGACATGAGCTTTCCACCTGAGAACAACGGCTTGATCAACAAGTCCATATCTAGAGGATAATGAATGCTAAAAAAAGCTAACAGGAACATAGTGTACCTCAGGAAAGTTATGTCCAGTGGAAGAAGGAAGAAGTAATGCCACTTAAGTTTTCCACGAGGTTATATATAAAGCACTGTGTAACATTATTGTCCATTTTTCCAGAAAGCAATTCACTCTGTAATGGGTACAAGAAGTGTTACCAGCACCATGAGAGGAAAGGAGGAAGTCCTGCCAGAAACAAAGTGTGTTGTTTTGGGGTTTTTTTATGAGAAAGGGCTACATTAGCTTTTACAGGCTCAGAGAAACAAGAGTTATTTACACTACAAAAAGATTGTGGCACAAAACCAAAGATAAATAAAGATGCCAGAGTAAAAAGTTTCATTTGGATATGAGAAGAATTTTCTAAACATCAGAGCAGTGTTGTTTGGTGACAGGTTTTCAGTAAGAATACAGAAGTAAACAAATCTATCTAGTTTTAAAATAGTTATTAAATTGATTATAGGAGATAATCGCTTTCAGTAGTAGGGGATGGATTATAGGGTCCTACCCTCCTGTATTCCTAGCTTTGATTTCTGTATTACATCCCTCATATCTCTAGCTCTACTCAAGAGAAAGATTACAATAGCATTCTACAATTTCATCCTTGCAGTTTGGTAGCTGGACAATTTACCTGATATTATTAGTTATTTTTTTCCCCAGTAAGCTGGTCTCCATAAAAGCATCCTCAAACACAGCATTTAGGAACAAACCTGTAATCTTTATTTCACAGAATATGCTGAGTTGGAAGGGACCCATCGGGATCATAGAGTCCAACTCCCGGCCCTGCACAGGACCATCCCCAAGAGTGACACCGTGTACCTGAGAGCATTGTCCAAACACTCCTTGAACTCTCTCAGGCCTGGTGCTGTGACCACTGCCCTGGGGACCCTGTTCCAGTGCCCAGCCATGCTCTGGGTGAAGAACCTTTTCCTGATACCTCCAACCTCAGCCTACCTGACTCAGCATCAGGCCATTCCCTCGGAGCACCATAGAGGAGAGATCAGTGCCTGCCCCTCCTCATGCCTGCCCCTCCTCATGCCTGCCCCTCCTCTTCCCTTCACAATGAAGTTGTAGACTTTGATGAGCTCTCCCCTCAGTCTCCTCCAGGCTGAAGAGACCAAGTGACCTCAGACTCCTATCACATGAGTTCCCCTCAAGGCCCTTGGCTATCTGCATCACCTTCCTCTAGATGCTCTCTAATAGCTTAATCTCTTTCTTATATTGTGGTGATTTGTTTACGGATTCATGAGTACTCTTAGAAGAAAACACAAGGGCAGAGATTTCAGCTGCTGGACTACACCCACCCCATCCAACTCCCTCCATAATCTCATGCTGTTGTTCAGGTAACACCAGGAGTTAAAAGACTGGCCCCAAAAAGTTTCACCACTATTACTGCTGCCACCTGTGTTCACAGCTTACTGCTCCACCTATACCTAAACAGACAGAGCAGGAACTCAACACAAGACCATCACCCACACAAATCCAGTCCTTCACCTTACAGCTCAATCAACAAGGAGGCATCAATTGGTACAAAATGCACCGAAGAGCCACAGCTGCCTCAGAGCTATAGACATTAATCTTCATTTCAATAAAACCTACTTCAGATACTTCCAAAATATTTATCAAAGTTTTTCTCTTTAACTTGTGCTCTCTCCTTCATTATTTTCAATCTGCAAATAATGTATGGTGGTCAGCAATAAAAAAAAAACCAACCCCAACAACAACAAAAAAACCCCACTTGTAACAAGAAAACATTACAAGCTTGCAGGCCTCTGACAAACAGTGGTTTCCATACTTGCTGATGGCCACCATCCCCACAAGAGGGGTGGAATGTCTCTTCAAACACAGCACCTCATTTATGCCAAAATACCAAACAAATTTGGCATTGGTTCAGCATTAGATTTTTCTTTTACTTATTTCTAACTTTCTACTCTTGACAACACAAAAACTAACAAACAGAAAAAATACAATCCTCATGTTTCCATCAATTTATGCCACATCATCTTGAACCTTCAGCTGAATTTTAAAATTCAAGTGTAAGAAGATGAATTCAACAACTTCTGAACAGGCAGGTTTGCTGATACGTGCTATTAAAAGCTGCTTATTTCAGTCCAATTCAGGCAACACCAAAAGAGTAGGTTTGATTATGCTAGGAGCTTTTCCAGTAATTACAGATCTAGAACCACCACAGTGTGGCTTGCTATTCAAAAACAAACATCTTAGCCCATATGCTTATCGAAAGGGAAAATAAAGGTAAGTTATTTTAAACAGCATACCAAATATATCCAGTAGTAGAGGTATATATAGAACATGGGCTGTCTCCCCCATCCCAAGCCTCTAATCATGTTTTCCTCCACTGAACTGTTGCCACAAAAATTCCTAAAATGTCAACAGCCCTAACATACAGGAAAAAAATTGAAACAAAACATCTTAACCACAGTACTGCAAAGGTTTTTGGCACTGGGCAGATGTACATGACAGAACACTGTTTTCAGTCTCAGCTTTATGCTACAAATGCTTCCATAAAACTACCATTTGATGCACATATTCTCAGTGCTTCCATATAATGCACTAAAATAACATCTGACATCTGCAAAGTTCAACGGACAAAGACAGCATTCCAAGGGGACTTGGCAGTACTCAAATCAAGGAGTTTGCTGCAATCAGGTTTCAACTGAAAAGCATTTCCAAAATTTGAATTCAGTTTATCATCTCCAGCTTCTGTAAATGCCATTCTCAAGTTTTGCAAAATGGGCTTGGTCATTCAATGTAACATTTCTCTAATCCTAAATTCCCAGTTTTATTATCATCGTCACCACAAAAAACCCCGACAACTTATTGTCACACACCTCAAAAAAAGCTGATGTACAGCTATTAGGATATTGGTCTAAATGCAGTCAGTGTCATCGTGAGAGGCACTGGCTGGCCATCCAGCCTCTCAGAGCACAGAACAGACTGGGAACTTCGCAGAAGAGGCACGAGCTGTTTTGGAGAGTGACCAGGATTTTGCATGTAGCTTAGGTCTACTGTTGGCAAGACCGAACAAAGACCTGCTGGTCAATAACCCACAAAGCCCTCGAATGTTTCCTCCCATAGCCTTCAAGACATTTTCAAATATTCATGGTAGCATTCAACAGTGGAAGAACTACACACAGCCTACAGTGGCGTCTCCTGTCATTCTGCAATGGTCAGCAAAAACTATTCAGCATCTATCCAACTAGTGTCACTCAGCTAACATAACTCAGTATTTTTCCAGATAACGCTGATTACACTATTATTCCTAAGTAAGTCACTGGCACCACCAGAAAAATCATAGCTCTGACAGGCAACCTCAGCCCAATACACACCACTGGTATACTCCAAGGGAAGGCTTTCCTTCACACCCATCATTCCATTTCCAGCTCTACAGGAGATGCTCACCAGCCACCATGACCAGGACATGACCCACAACTACCAGAAGACATGGCATGGCATGTCCAAAACTATATTCTGCTCTGTATATTCTGGTTTTAAAACATTTGCAATTTTTTCCAACTGTTCAGTATTACTAGAAGCTTTACTACAAAAATCTGTATTACATTATTGATACCATTTCACAAAACTAAAGAGCTTTCTAATTTGTCAAAGATGTGCCTAGCCCAGGAGCCATCCAACTTCCAGAATGTCAGAAGAAAACAATTGAGTGCATGCTAAAACCCAAGAACAGACAACATTCCCAAGTCACTGCAGTTCCAGAACACTGAAGCAAAAGAAAACAGAATCTGAACTAAAATACGAATAAAGCTAAAACACTGTAATTTCTGAAAAACCTTCAAAGCTTTATCTTGCTACTGCCAACCTTTTTCTTTTTTTCAACTTTGCTTCAGAGTAACTTTTACCACAACACCTGCCATTATAACATTTTTAAATACTTTTCACAGAAAACTAGAAGTGGACAGTTAAGAGTCAGGTTCTTTTCCCCCCCCCAATGACTAGAATTCAAAGAAAAAAACTTACTAATTTTCTTTCTTCAGAGAAGCACCTTCTGCAACCATATAATAAATATATATATTTCCTATGATGTATAATACTAAAAACAAATTACTAGTTTTGAGTCTTCTGTAATTGCTTTTTTTCCTCTCTTCCTAAAACTGTTAAATGTTGCAAACCCAATGTTATTGCAACCACAAAAGACGGTGCTAATTAAAAGTAAGTTTACCTTAAGTATCTGTTTTGTCCCAAACTACCATAGTTGTGATCTCAGAAGAATCATTTAGGACACTATCAATTGAAATACACTTTCAATTAAGTTTACTAATGCATCATAATGTTCACAGAAGCCATTAATAAACCCAGATGCCTATTTTTTACACATCCCTTGAAAGATTTATTACCAAAGATCAGGTTAACACTACTTGTCCATCTATGGGGGAACTTTAATGTTTTAGGTCAGACAAATCGTCCTTAAAACTACACTCAGTGATGAGGTCTACTATTCTGACCAGAGAGTGCCCCACAGCCAAGTGAGGTGAAGGACTCAGCGCAGCAAGGCTGGGGACAGACTTTGCCTGCCACCTTCCCAGCAAGGAAAGACTTTCCAGGAGCAATATGTCAGTGAAGGAGCAGACAGATAGATTCCAGCTCCATGTTAGTGTCCCTGTTAAAAACCAATGTATAACATTACTTTGTAAGCTTGGCAACAGCAACACAAAAGTTTCTAAAAACAGCAAACAAGTTGCAATTGTCTTGCCCTTGAAAATTACCACGTTTTATGCAGAAAACAACACACCATATGCTCCCTAGGAAGAGTAAAGCCTACTCCCTCAGTAAACCAGAACATGAACCCAGAAACAAGTTACCTCCTAGGAAATCAAAACAATACACTTTTTTTTCCTGAGTGAAAAATTATATGCATACTACCTAGAAAATACCAGTGTTACACCCTTTCTAAAATACAGTCCATTTGCTAAAACATAACACACAGGAAATAAAGACTCTCTTGGCTTGAAGCAAACAAAGCAGTAAGGCTTATTTTTATGGAGTTTTAAAATAAGATACTCTATCCTGTGTCAGTTGGAACAAAACACACAATAGCAATAGAGACAAAATACTTTTGTTCTCAGTAGTAACCGAAGGACTTATTGCTACACAAAAATCTAGAGCCACTTAAAAAGTTATTGGAGTTATATTTTAAGGCAATATTGAATTTACATTGACTAGAACATAGTTTGTCAAAAGTTTCTAGCGTCTAACGAATTTCCTTCCCTGTAACAAGCTCTATGTGTGTTTCAGTGAGATAGAGAATGATATTTGGCACATCACAATACACACAAAAAGCTGCACGAATGCACACCTTCAGACTTACCACTCTTCATACTCATCACTTTAATTTTTTTTCTGTTAGTGAAATTGACCTAATTTTAGCCACCATTTGCTATCTTGCTTTGCATCTGCCACATGCAGAATTCAGCTCCAGTCCCACCTGAAACATGACACACACTATTTGCTCCCTGATGAGGGGGTCCCACTTCCCATAAGATAGAAGCCCACCAAGTAGAAATATTTTATTAGGTAACTGCCACCTATTTCTAGATGGTATTCCTCAAAACCCAGGTGAACCAGGCATAGGACCTTTTTGGCCAACATGCACTCACCAAGCAGGTTCAGAGATGCTGTCTGTGTAATACTGGACCTACAAACCCTATTCAATAAATATTGACTGTTACAGAAATTTGTAAGAAATGTTAAAAGCACAAAGGTAAGAAAAAAATGGGATGAAGTTACTCTTAAAATCAACATACTGTTAACTTTGTTTCTTCTTTTTTGAGAAATCTTTAATCCCACAGATCGCCTAGAAAAGCTCACTTACATATATAAAAGTACCCAAAATGTATCATTCTAGCCTGAAACCAAATACCAGAGGAGCCGAGGCGGGTGCTGCTGCCTTTGAGCTATGCTGTTTTTCAGAGCGCAGCTGTTCCCTCTCTCGGTTCTGTTTGTACATTAGCTGGCAACTACAGTCAGCTGCATTTTTGAGAGAGAGAGAAGGATTTTGATGCGAGTCCAACAGTAAGCAGTAGTTATTTGTTCTCTTTAGATCATGGGGTTCTCTTAACTGTTAGTAGTCACTGTCAACTACGTGATGACAATTTCAATATATTTCAAAATTAATAGACCATACGGATATTTACTTTCAGAAAGCCGGATTCAAATGAAGATCCAAGATTCAAATTATTTCTTTAGCAGAACAGCAAAAGCGATATTCAAAAATTCCTACGATTTCAAACATTCCTCCTTGGAGCTTAAAACACCCTTAACTTTTTGGAATACCATTTGATTCACAATTGTTTTTCTAGATACTTGTTCACGTGGTGCAGGGAACAGCACGCTGACAGAAATAAGCTTAAAACTTGAGTAATTTCTTGTTCTTCCCTACAGCTATAAAAGGTGCCCTCTTTGTAAATTCTTGTCTATCTGAAACCAAAGTCCGCATTTCATGAAGTTTACTCTGTATTTAATAATTATGAACATCATCTCTAGACCTTTTCCTCTCTCTGGTTTCAAACATTCTTTTTAGGATAGTGGTGCTAGGTTTTTAGCATTAGTTCTGATAAGCACTGCTTCTACAACATTGCTCTGACTATTTAGATTTTTAACTTCAAGCTTCTCCCCTCACTTTGTAAGGCAATTACAATCCAACTATGGCACAATTAATAAAAAGAAAAAAATCTCCTATGTGTAACAATAAGTCCCATCAGCATTTTTCAAAATAGTAAAACTAAGTCACAGTGTAAGGTACTGTATGCGTATTAAGTAGACAAATTTTTAATTTCCAGAGCAACTTCGGAAGAAATTCTTCATCCTGTTGCTTACACTCCTGCCTTCCCAAGCAAGGGTAGAATAGAAAAGCAAACAGTGGATAAGGGAATGCTTGTTGCCAGTGTATCGTAAAGGTGCCATCTCAAAGTGCTGAGAAACTACTCTTACCCAAAGGTTACTTGAGCAAAATTTCCTATTCCTTACAAAAGTCTGTACAGTTCCACAGGGCAACAAAGCACAGCCTTGTAAAAATGGCATACAAGTCTACAATATAAAGCAGGATTTAATATTCACTTTACAGTATCAGTGTTTATCTGTATTCCCAACTCTCTTTATTGCCACTGTTTATTTTTAGAACAGAGAATCATCAGCTTCAAAGGGCTGCTGGGCAGTGGTGCAGTACCACAGTTCCCCCTCCTTCTCAAGAAGACCCTCTTGGCCTGGCTTGTGCTTGCAGACTGGGTGCTAGCACCCACTAATGTAAATGAGCTTTGCATCAAAGGGAGTGAAAGCAGCAGGAAAACTTCCAATTTCATTCTTAAGTGCGACAACATGTTTTAAAGGGAAATTACACAGGCCCCTTAACTGAGAATTGCTACCCTCTTGTTTAACCTATGCAATTAAAATTTTACCAGACAGGTACCCTTCCCCTAAAGTCACAAGACACCTTTTAAATATTCAATCCTTTTTATTTTCCTTTATTTCCTAGTTTTGGGCTGTTGATTTTTTTTTTTTAGAATTCCTTCATCTCTCATCCAACGGTGATTCAGCAGCAGATTCCATGTTAAAGGGTGAGAAGTCACTATCAGCTGGTTTGTCCTTTTCCTGCTACTCAGTTTTTTCAGAGGTTTAGGCAATCAGTAGGCAACCCAGTGGGGAGAAGTACAGAGAATAGAAAGCTAGGTCTTCACCTTTTAAAAGTATTTGGTATCTGTTTACATGGAGACTATCACAAGTAAGACTTCTATCATCTATTTAGATACTTGAGGAAAAGAAAGTCGGCAAAATTAGGAAAAATCAATTAAATGCAATTATATACCTCAATTCTTTATCTTAAATTATTCAAATGAATTCTTTGTCAACTTGCAACATCACTGCATCTATTAAAGTTCTACAAAGATATCAGAGCCTGCCCTAATACTTTCAGTCTTGACCCTTTAAAGGTTTCCTTTAAAACTTCCTCAGAATCTCTTTGCCAGTTAACAAGATCTAGTTAACATACACAGTTACAGGGGGACCGTAGGAAAAGGAATGCACAAGTATTCAAATTGCTCTTCCTTCACTCCAGCAAACAGAAGTGCTGCAAAAACCAAGAAAGTTTCCTTCAGCTAGGAATGCTTAACAGTTCCAAATATGAATGTCATTTGAGTGAAGGAAAATCTCAGAATATTGCTGCTCACCTTAGTAAATAAATTAAATCAACAGCTCTCAACTCACATGTAATTTTAAGCTCAATTTGCTCTGCTTTTTTTAAAGTTAAGCTCTAATTGAAAAAATTCTTTGTTTTCTTTTGTCTCCTTAAGCTTCAGGACTTCCATCCTTGGCACAGCCATCTGAATTAGATCCAACTTGCCAGAGGTATCAATTTCATTGAAACAAATCTGCTTCAACATTTTTCACTTGAAAGAATTAGACCATGCCTTTGCAAGATAAAATCACATTGCAGTAAGAGGGGAAAAAAGCCAACAAACAAGCAGGCTAGATTCTAACTTTCACTAGGAGACTGAGGCATCATATCTTTTGAAGCTAATACATCCTAGAGGCACAATGGATTTACTGTACTACTTCCCTGTTCTAAGAAACTGCTCTCTTACTGACCCAACAGGGAAAACACACCACAAAGGGGAAAAAAGCAATTGTGCTAGAAGTGGTAAATGATAACCAGCATTGCTAAGGAGCATTCCCTTCCCAACACAACCATGTACATTCTCTCTTGGATCAGCTATCCATTCTTTTTCTCTCTCATACACAGACATTATCCAAGACTCTTTTTGGAAAACCTTATTTCTGTAGAATACATACAGAAGCTCATAAAACAGTATTTCTAAATGTTTTCGGCTACCGTGTGTTATAGGCATAAATTATCCTGATTCCTAGGCTCAAGTCCAACAGGATATTTAGTTGTGTGTAAAGCATACTCATGCTTTTTTTACCAAAGTTACTACTTATTTTTCTCTTTAGCCACTCGCTATAGCCTTCCTTGAGAAGGACACAATGCAAGACAATAGATTTCACACAGCCACTAAAAGAAATCTATACAAGGAACACCATGATCAAGAAAAGTTTGCAGCAGCATATTCCACCTTCTAGCTTACTACTTAGCAAAAAGGACACACTTCGTAGTATCTAAAATTATACAGTTAGCAGTCAGGTAGTCTGTCTTTCCTTTTGCAACACAAAAATTATGTTCTTGCATGTTAATTAATCAGTTCCCAGAAAATAATTTTCCAGACTCCTGGAAAAAATTCAAGTCTTACAAGTGATTAAGAAATGTGACATGCAATTCTGAACATATCAATCTCCTTTACACTGAGATTGATACTAGGACCCAACCTCTGTTCCTAGAAGTGCCACTAATCAGCAACACACTATCACGTCCATTGCACTTTTTCCATGCTTTACACTGGAGCTGACTTCTCACTCCTACTCCTAACCAAGTTTCTAAAACGACAGCACATGCCATGAGATCCCAGGCACACAGCCCCACTGCACAGTGGGGCAGAAAGGCACCTCAGCAGAGCCTCTCATCCACTTCAATCCCCTGCTCAGAGTGGGGCCAGCTAGACCAGAGTGCTCAGGAATTGTTTTGAGTATCCTGGGGAAACTTACGCCAGTGTTCAATCACCTTTACATGAAAAAGGTTTTCTGATGTTTCAGTGGAATTTCCTGTATTTCAGTCTGTGACTACGGTCGCCTGTCCTGTCACTGGGTATTAATGGGAAAAATCTGGCCCTGGCAATGAGTCTTCCTTGCCTGGGATTTTTGAAGGCAAATCTCACCAGTAAAGGCTGAGGTGAAGGTGGCTTTAAGTACCTCAGCCTTGACTGTCCCTGTGCAGCAGCAGGCCCTCCTTCTCCTTGCTCTTGCTTTTGCTGCTGATACGGTTGCAGGAGCCCTTCTCATTCCCCTTTGCATCCTTTGCTAGATTCAACTGCAGGTGGGCTTTGGCTGTCCTAACCCCATCCTTGCATGCTCAAACAAGGTCTCTGTACTCCTCCCAGGGAGAATTCAATGCAGATCTTATCAGAAAGTCATCAGTAAGTTCACATGCAGTAACTTATGAAAATATTTCAGCAGTTGGAAGCACAAAGCATATTCATTGCTGCCTGAGCTTCCAAATTCCAAGAGGAGAGCACCTTAGAGAAATCAAACTTACTTTCAACAGCACCTCATATCAATTTCTTCATAGGTACATTCATAGGCAACCTGGCCATATCCAGCTTGAGAAAAACTTGTATGAAACACATAGAAAGTATTTTGGATCAATCTACTGGGTTATTTACCTCTTCTCATCCACAAAACTTGGTAATTACTCAAATCCTTGCTCAAAACTAGCTACCTATTACCACAGATGCAGGAGAAACATCATCAAAACTGTCTCATCTGAACCTTATGGATAAAGGAGATCCAGTGGTAAGAGTTTTAATTCTTTATATCCATTCCTTTTTCATTTTTACTGTAGAGAAAGGACACAAATTCTCACAACCAAGGTAAGAAAGTTGAAAAGGTTTAAACAATTTATTACATGTGCCTCAGCTTTATGTCATGAATGAAAAGTGTCATCCTTATCATGTTGATAAAACTATGTGTAACCTGGAATATTATTTCTATTTTCATAGGTATATTCACACACATGTATTGCAGATCTTGTTTTCTCCAGAAGGACACTGTGTCTTATTTCTCCTACAGAAAAAGTCCTGTAATAACACAGCATCTAAGCTCTGCACTACCTCTACACTAAAATGCACGCAGGAAAAATATTACTATTCATGAAACAAATCTAGCATGCCTTCCTCCTGAAAAAGAAAATACGGCACTACAGACTGATCTCCAAATAAAACAAACGGAAGATAGAGTTGCATAAATAAAATAATATATTAATAATGAAATGCAAATTCTAAGAAATTTCAAGATATGCCAGTATAATAACCCTACTTTGGTCACACACACTGTTATTTCTAGTAAAAGAAAACAAATATCAGGCTCTACTGAACTTTAATTCCTAGCAGGAACCTAACTTTTGTGCCACAGACAGACTGAAGTTGGTAAGACTAACATAAGAACCATCAATGCAAACTCTGACTTTCATGCCCAACTACAGACTTTCCCAATTCTAAACTATTTTCTTTCTGGGATTTTTAAGGCAATAAAGCAATTCTTTCTCAAAGAAATTGCAATGCATGCAAGAGAACACAAAAGAACATTCCACAAGTTTATACTTTCTTTAAACTGTTTTTTGTGGTTTGCTAGTAAGTACAGCTTCAGGAGCCTGAACACATTAAGTCTCACATTAGTGCTACCATTGCTTTGTTCTAAGTGTCCATAAATACAGTGAAGGAAGGAAAGTGAAAGAATGCTTGCTATTCTCCTCTTCCTTGTTCTTCCCTCCCACCTCCTTTCCCAGCTGAGCAGCAGCATTTGCCAAACCATAGCTATGACTGGCACAGTATCACAAGGCTCTGTGCAATAGGACCAAACACAACATACAGGTTTGCACTAAGAAATCCCACTGCTCATGTGGCATCAGCAACTAAAAGTTCTCCATTCTGCAATCCATGAACCATTCATTGGCCCCTAAAGCAAATAAAAGAGATTCATTGAAAATAGGAGAGATGCCTCACCAGCAAGCAGACCCAGTGCAGTCAGAGATGAGGAGAGCAAACAGTCTAGAACAGAAGTGAAGAATGGGTGTTTGGAGAAAGTATCAACCATACTTATGGTGTTATTTATAGAGCATGAGTAAGGAAATATTTTTAACGAGGGCCATATTACATATTATATTTAGCTGAATAGCTAAACCTGTCATTTTTATCTCAGACTTAACTATATATTTAATCAGTGTGGGTTTCTTATTTTCTTTGATGTTGACCATATTCACAAAGGAATTGCCCGAGACCACCACATTTATTTCTCACAACAATTAGATTTCAAGCTTGGATGAGGATCCGGAGTAGCCTGTACAAAAATTTTCTGTTTTCAGGCTTTGTGAGCCAAAGCAATCATGTTGCAAGAGCATCAGCCATTCAACTGATCTGCCTTCAGTTTCATAATTATTTTGTGCTCATGGCATGGTAATGATTCCGTTAGAGTGCAAGAACAAGTTCCCTGGTCATTCTTCTCACACGATGCAACCGTTACCTCCGAATTAAGGAATAACGTGGATGCAAAATTTCAGTTTAAAATACTGTCAAAAAAATCACTTAAAATTGAGTTAAAAATACCAGAGAGCTTAACAGATGGATAAAATTTGCTTGAGCAAATCAACTCCCTTGCATTATGAGCTCCTTTGTATTAAAAATATTTCCGTCTTGAGACTAAGTAAGTTAAGGAAACATTTCTGAAGCTTTTAAGCTGTGTTGGCTACATAAAGCAGCTGTTTTAACATCTACTCATGCCACAAATACAACTTTTTCCACTCACAGTAGAGGCTTTGGTGAGCAAATTCCACAGAGGTGTTGAAGACAGCTGCAGAAAGGAGCAAGAAATACTTTTCAATAGGAATAGGTTCCTTAACATGTCGCTTATCACTTGTCTGCTCCCTCAGTACTATTCCTGTCTCTCACAAGCTCATTTTAAGCAGAATACATTAAAAGGTATGCTTTTCTAGCTTAAATCAGGAAAGCTTTGCCCAGCAACCTGTGCTTCTCTCACCCCACTTTTTCTCGTCCCAGCTATCACTCCCTCCCACATGCTTCCCTATCATTTTGAGAGTCTCAAGCCTAACATACAGTTCTGCAGTAGCAGGCTTCCCTACTGAGGGGAACAGGGTGAGGAAAGACCCTAAAAAGTTGCTGCTCAAAGACAGGAAAATATGAGTTCCTATGCCTGGGCTGGATGGAGGCTCTGCTGGGCAAAAGCAGCCCACAGTTTGGTAGACCTGTTTTCACACTTCCCTAAAATACCTTGTGCTTCAAAAGTCCCATCACAAAAACAACTTTTGAGGAATGCTGTGCAGATGTAAAGCTTACAGACTGAACAAACTCAAACAATCCCAGCCAGGAGAGTCAGGCAAGTGCTGAAGTAAGGGCAAGTAGAAGAGTTTCCATGTTGCTGAGCATCAGTGTTTTGTTGGACATGGTACACAGGTTTCTGGGAAAACCCCTGCCCTTCTAAGAGTGCAGAGAATCATAACCCTATTCCTGATACTGCTATTAATCAGGCAAATGACACCAAAAGCACATCACCTCTCTGTGCCCTTTAAATTAAATAAAAAGTGTTAATAATTAGCTTCCCCTTTGACATGCTAGATAAAAACAGGCATGAGTATAAAAACCAGAGAGTTGTACTCTCCAGTCAGTAGTGACTCAGTGAAGAGGAAGCAAGAAGGACACTTAGCAGCTTCTTTTACAGAAGATGGAAAGATTCCTTTGTTTATGACACTTGAACAGAAAATTTCAGGCTTGCCTTTTTTTTTGGTAAAGAATAAATTTATCATTGATAAGATAGCTCCAAACAAACAAGCCCAGCTATGCAGCAGGGTAGTACAAAGAAATTCAGCATGCAGGCACAGCTCTTATCCTGGGGACAGCTGGGTCCATGCCTCTCTTCCCCTGCCCCCCGCAAGCTTTGTAACCCTCATTAACATCTTTCTGAATCTCAAGTCCCTCTTGCGCTAAGCATGAGGAGGATATACACCATCACTAGAACCACAGCACATTTTAAAAGAGGGAGAAAGTGCATCAGCCCACTGGGACCCCTAGCAGGCAACAGCCATTGGATCCTCCACTGGTGCTACACACTCTCACGCTGGCATGACACGCAGTATCCTTGAGCCAGCGGAGTGAAGAGGGGAGTTGCAGTATCACAACCACCTAAATGAACCTACTGCACACAGTTAACTGAACACCTGAGCACAGTAATAATAAGATCCAGTTACTGCCAGCCTCAGCTGTATTTGAGTTGAGGTCAGAAGGTGAAAGATACTATACGCTATTTAAAAATCTTTCAGCTTCTAAAATTCATAACCAAAGCGTTCCAGAGGAAAAAGAACTGAAGCTGTCAGCTGTTCCCATGTAGCATAGTGCAAAAACCAGACAAGTGCTGAGCTATAAAGAACCACAGAGCTTTGCCAAAATTTGCTTCATTGATTAGATGAGACAAGTATCAGATTCAAAACTAGGCAGGGGGAAATGCAACAGGCCTAATGAAGTAAGGCTGTTCATCAGAAGATTAAATAACTCATGCTGAATTTGACTGACTCCCCAGAAAAATATTATTGAATGGATGATACTAAGTGATAGGTTTTGCTCATTAATAGTGAACAAGGTAGAGAGCATGCAGTTAGAGAATGAAGCATTTTCTATTTCAGCTTTCATTTAATCACACTTCTGAGAATCTCTACTTCACAAAAACAATACTCCCCCTGTCAAAAAAAAATCCCCAAACCAAACCACCCCCCCCCCAAAAAACCCCCACAAAACCTCAGATAAACAGGTGGTAGTGATTAGGCTCTGCTATTTTATTATTCATCCTAATTTACTTACTGTGCTATCTTCCAACAGGCAACACAAAAGAAATCTGCACATTTGTATGGGGAGTTCTGCTAGGAAAAGAACAATCAGCTGCAGGCATGAAAGGAACTGAGAAGTCAGCAATTTCACAGCCTTTGCCTTACAATATCTGCTGTAACATTTCAGATCATATCAAAGCTGTTGTCGCACACCGTTTTCATGGAACTGCAAGAGCTAGGGAGAAACAAACATGGCACCAAATCCATCCATCAAGCAGGGATAGATACCCCTTGCAGTGCTATTTTTCCAGTGCCTTATGCAGTCATTTTTATGCATCCTATGCACTCAGGTTTCAGTGACCCACTGACATGAAGTGACGACCTCTCTATTTAAAAATCTTGCTAGTGTAACTTTCCAGCTCCTCTCTCCCCAGCCCATCCTTCTCTGCCTCCTCTTTAGAAGCCTACCACTGGTCATCAACGAGTGTTTCTGAGAATGAGTACCATGACAACTCAGATTCTTCCCACCTAACTTCAAGCATTTCTCTGTGCTTAAGTCAGGGGTTCCGTCGTCATAGACACATCAGAAGCCTGAGTTAGTCTTTGGAGATACCACTGTTTCTCCCTGCTGACTTCAGAGGGAACCTCTGGAACAAGGAGTAAAGGTCTTACAGACAAGCCATGCACAGTCTAAATCTTGTGTAACTTTTTCTGATCAAGACACCTGTCTGTCCCCTCCTCCCCCTATAGTTCTCTCCTATTTAACAACCTCTTCTTGGCACTGTATTGCCCAATCTGAATGCAATTCTACCTGTAATCTCACCAAACTTGTACAGAGGAGCTCTACCAACATCACACCTCCAAGATCTTTCTGTGTATTTCACAGTACCTCAGTAGCCTTTTTCCTTATCTTTTAAGAATGCAAAAGCATGGGCTGCTCATGAGACACTTCTTCTAAGATCCCATTTTTCTTTCTGATTTTCAGTGCAGAGATTCAGGTGGCTCTTCTCTAGGTGTAGGCCAGCGAAAGAGGCAAGAGTATTTGCTCTATGATGCAGCCATTGAAGAAAGAAAATCTGGTTGAAGGAAATAGGACCACCAAAACTCATGACTGGGAAATCACCATCTGCTAAATGTGGTTTGGTGTTATACAGGAACAGAGTAACAAAAGGACTGAGAAGCTACCTGTAAATACAAGAGGAACAAAAGGAAAAAGAGGTTCTTGGAAGGTAATAAGAGAACAAAAAAATAAGACTGAACAAAAAGACTGCATCAATATTGGCCATACTTAATGCTCTCTCCTCCTAATTGCTATGAGATAAACAGAGGTGTAAAAACACTAATCAATTACAGTAAACATTCACAAAATTACTCTGTCATCTGAAATCTAACCCAAAACTTGTATATTGTGAGATAATTCTCAAATTCTTTCTGAAACAATGTCATAAGTCTTCCCATGCCCCAATCCCTTCAGGACTCATGCCCGTTTCAAAACAAGACACTGCCATGAAGAAGAAACATAAAACTTCATAACCTGGATAAAATAAAAAGACCCCCTGAATCTGAACATTCACAGAAACAATGCAAGCTCTAATCCGAACAAGAATTCCCAAAGCTTAGGGTATTTCACAAGGTAAAAAGACACGTAACTGGAATTTAGATTTCAAAAGCAAGCTTTGAAATCTGGGCTGAAACACCATGTAAAAATCTTTGAGAAAATCAAAGTTTCCTCCAAAGAAATCTGCCATTCCATTCAAAGGCCAAGCAATGACAGAAGCCTGACAATAGTCTCCAGCAGTAATTAAGCAAAAGCTAAGAAACATTAACTTCTTCTAACAACTTTGTTGTATGTATTTCAGAAACATCTATTAACAAAAAGAGTTGTAAGGAGCAAGTCCTCTCCCAGAAATGTCCAGGACATTCCACATTAGGGAAAAAAAAAAAAAGAAAAAAGTGGAAATAATAAATCAAATCCCCTTGACTTAACAACTGTTCACCCAGGCACCAGCAGCTCATCTCACAGAACTGTCACTTGCTAGCAGTTAGTAACCTTGTAAGAGTACAATGTTATGCTGGCATCCTCTCTCTGGGGCAGCTATATTAAACTGAACCAAACATCCACTTGATCAGCAGAGGTTTTTAAAATAAACACTCTCAGGGGTGCCGAAAAATACTATTTATTTACGGCAGAGATGTACTGCTTCACTCAAACAGGCACAGACACTATGATCCCCATCCCAGTCTCCTGATGACTTCTACTCTGAACCATTAAGTATGATAAGTAGCAAGCCTTGGCAAGCATCCAAATGTCTATTTCTAAAGCATTAGTACTCAGAAACCATAGCACAAACCTAATCACTGTGCTCCCAGGCTTACAAAGCTGAACATCTATTTTCAACACAACAGGGTCTGCTTCCCTCAGTGCAGCTCTAAAAAGCAGCAGAGTAAAATAAATTTCAGTTAAATAATTGCTCTCCACTTCCTATCCACCCATCCAGTCTCCAAACATCCTCTAACCCAGATTCTAAAACAAAGAAAAACAAATGCCTCATTACATAAACACAAGTTATGTTTGAAAATCTACTTGTCTGCTCACCAATAATGATGAGGAAACATTCCTTGGTGGAAAAAAAAAATCATGTCATCACTTTCCACAGCTTTCACTTGAAAGTAAAAAAAAAAAAAAAAAAAAAAAAAAAAAAAAAAAAAAAAAAAAAAAAAAAAAAAAAATAAAAAAATGTTGGGCCCCCGCTTTANAAAGCATAAGCTAAAAGCTTGTGGAGCCACTGCTGTACCAGTCAGACCAGGTCTTGCAGGCAAGCACCTCTGCTGCCCAGGGAAAGGCAACACTGGCTAAGGCAGTGGCAGCCTATCCCAGCTTGGTGTTCTCTTCTACATTAATGTCAACAGGCTACAGACAAGAGACATGCCCAAAAAGGGCTGATCCTACCTGTATCATGTCTATAATAAACTATAATGGCCCGGAAATGGCTCTCTCCCCTTACTGATGAGACAGGTAAAACAGACAAATAGCTGAGAGGACTATGAATCTTACAGCAAGACCCAAAGAGGAACTTAATTCTCACGAATCTCAAAAGGATTCTTGTCTTTCCTGCCCCCATGGAATGAATGAGCAGCACCTACACCCTTGCAAACTCTAGCTCCAAAACTTACTGGTCCAAAAATCCCCAACAAAACAGCACAGAAGAGGGACAGGAGGATCTCCCCCTACCCGCCAGTTCTTCAGGAGACAATCCAAATAGAAACATCCTCAAGTTATCTGCCTTGAATAACAATGCAGTAGATGATTTTTCTAAGTGTGTTCATACACATTCACATGAGCACACAGAGTGGCTATTGACCCCCTTGGCCGTACTTGTAACAGAGGAAACACAGGGCTTTCTTTCACACCACTGCAATTTAAAACAGTGCTCATGAGGGTCAGCAGCAAGTGCAAAGTCACAACTTAAACCCTACAACAGACTTGTCTGTCCAGTCCAAGATGAAAACAACTCTTACAGCTTACCTGAAAACCTTTCTTTGCAGAGAGGGACAGCTATGAAAACAAAACAAACAGCTCTTCTTGAGTAGGTTACAGGAGCCAGAAGCTAACAATGTGCAAGTACTTGCACATGAAGCTAAGAAAACAACCCAGAAAGAAGGGCTTCCTTAAGTGCTCGAAGTTTATGTCCAAAAAAATATGTTGATTATCATACAAAATACACTCAAGCAATTTCAGTAATCCCAGATTTTTGTTAGACACAAGACAGCAGATACACTTTTTATTAATGTATGAATTTAAATGATGGGAGAGAAAGGATCAATTACCAACTGGAAACGGTAAAAAATGTATACCTGCTCAACCATTTTACAGTGTTCCCATCAAAAATAATGTAAACAGCAATTCCCTCCGTTATACCTTCATCATACGTTCCACAAATTTTGATAAAAGAGCCCTGTACTTAAACAACACATTGAAGAACTTCCACTTTCTGTCACTGGTGATTTTGACATGCACTATTGATTACAAAACAGTTTTTATCAGGAATCAGTGCAGTAGAGCTAGCACAGACTTTAATAAATCTCAGACCCTACCAGACGTAAGGGGTGAAAAAATTAGACAGCCTTTATTTTCCCCACAGAGCATGAAGTGTTGTAGCTTCTGTACCAGTTACTTTTGCTACAGCCTCTTCTTCTAGCATCCTTCAGTGTTTATCATTCTTAGTAAAACCCCAAGCAAAATCAACCTTCCTTCTCCCTAATTTTGTATGAAAATATGAGAACCAAAGCAACAACCACGTTCTTCCTCATAACAGTCACAATTCCTTTTGGCTGAGTACTCTCTGATAGAGAATGAAGTGCTTGCCATTCAGTAAGGGTGAACAAGGCTTCAAGAAACTGCATTTTCACAAATCAAGTCTAAGCAGCACCACGGGAAACAACAAGAAATAAATGATTTGGTTACTTTCTCCTGGACATGAAGTCTTCTAGAGAAGGATACATCTAAAAACTGAAGCCCTTTGATGAGACTCTGGAAACCAAATATAGTATCTCCTGAAGTAAAACTGCACAGAGACTCTGATAGTCAACAGTGGTGACATCCTTGAAAGAAAAGCAGCTGGACCACTGACTTTGCCTCGGTTTACACAGGAACTCCCCTCTAACACTATCTGCCTTATTTCTTTGACACAGCCAAAACCCAACCACAATAAAAGGATTTATCAAAAGCATCTCTTTCCTCTCAGTATTTCTGTGACTATGACATTACAATATCTCAGATTATCATATTCTGTCACACATTTATCTTCAAAATATAATTTGGACAAAAGGGGGTTAAACACAGAGAGAATTAATACACAGTTTGTTCAATGGCACATGAAGTCTGTCAGGGCAGGGAACTGAAGCCCCTCTCATCTCCTCAGGCCCAAGTGGAACATTCCATTTAACCAGCAGACTTGTTCTCTCACAGGTGTATATACCACACTGCCATATAACCTGAAAGTAAACAAAATAAATAAATTTTTGAAAAAAATGTAGTAATATTCCCTCTCATCAGGGACTGAGTTAATCCTGTAAATCCCTTGTCAAATGACAAAGTTAACAATATGAAAAAGAAACATGTACACAGATGCCTATATGCAATTGCTGATTCCCAGACTGGAGTCTGATTTTAAAAGCAGAAAATACATTCCTGAATAAATGCTGCCTGATTTTCCAAATATATTTAGAATATTATCATAACACATTCACACAATCTTAAGCATTTTTTGCTATGACTTCACTGTACAGAGTGTTTTGGCCAGCCAGCATGTTGTCCAGAGACCACTTAATCTTTTTGAAAGGAAAAGGCTTGAGTTTTATGACCTTGGTCATAAAATGAGGTGCATTCTGGTTCTCCACAGAGTATTTCTTGACAGCACCATGGGTTAGGCAAAGCTTTGTAAATCTCACCATCAGACAAGCTGTGACTGATGAGCAGTCTTTTAACAAAAGCTACTTGGAGATGAGGCTCCTCTTTTGTCTTCCTAGAAAAGCTCACTTATAATTTGAGGGCTTAGCAACCTAAATGGAAGTCCAAACATATTTTATCTAAGAGATAATATGTATGGCTCTCACAATAACAAAATGAGCAAGTCCAAAGAGGACAGAAAAGCTAATTAAGAAAGATACAGATACAGACCTGTGATTTAGGTTCAGACCATCTCTCTTCAAGGCTTTTAGGAAGCAGCTTCTAAACTGACCTTCCAGTTCCCTTCAATGTTAATGAATTTTGAAATGTAATTAATGTCAAGTGTATTGCAACTAAACAATCCTCTGAGAAGTCAGGCCACAATCAAAATCCTTTACAGTACAGAAGAGCTCTCACCTTTGAGAACAATAAAAAAAAATTGTCAATAAGAACATAACCCCAGCCTTCTAAAAGCATAGGCATCTCAGAAATAGGTATTGTGTCACCACACAATCTCACCTACAGACCTGACCGTCGTTCCTTGAGTGTGTTTCTCCTACCCACACACCTGAAGGGCCTTCAAAACTGTAAAGGATTCCTGATCCATGCATGTGCAAAACAAAACTGGATGAGACAATCCTTTTTGGCCATGTAAAGGCAGCATGCCGCCTACCTGCAAAAATGAAGCATGCTAGGGTGCTTCTCTTTTTCAGAAAAGCTTGCCCTGAAGGATTCTCTGCTTTACACCATTCTAGATATAAATGCAGTATTACCAGAATAAAAAACACAGCCAATCCCTCTCAAAAAAACCCAAAAAACCTACTGTTGTTCCTCCCTTCTACAGCTTATAAAATTTTTGTATACAAAACACTGACAGTCACTTTTACTGTTTTCTTTGGATAGTAATTTTTTTCTTTTTCGTGCCTCTCTTTATAGGTTAATAGGAAAAAGTCAGACAGGTCAGGGAAAAAAGAAAACAAAACCAAACCAAAACAACAAAAAAATCCAACTGCAACACCCTACCAAAATAAGGCCAATTCATACTACCTTGATTTAAATAAAAAGTGTCACTTGCTGTTTAATTTAAAGTATTTTGAAGATTTTTGTAACAGCCTCCTCAAATACTCAGATTTCTTTCCGCTTCTGTTATGGTTATATTCCCTGATGTGCACAAAATAAACATAACTGTTTGTTGTGACAACTTTCAAGCTACCAAGCCCATCTTGGCCAAAATACCTGAGAACTTCCAGTGTCATGAAGAGTGAGAGCAACACAGCAATTGTTTGAGGAACACAAGTGGACACTTAAGACTTTCATCTTGCACAGGAAACCACAGCACAAGCAACTTTCACATGCAATCAAACCAGTGTACTCTTTGGCAGACTCCCGGCAAGTTCAACAGGGGAAATGTTTTAATTGACACGAACAACAAGTTTGCACAGCAAATACTGAAGATACAAAGGTTTTATTTTTTTATTGGCCATTAGAGGGTTGCTACCAGCCCTTGGAAATTCTCATTTCTGTAATTTGAAGCACATATGTATCACAAGCCAACATAGGGAAGAATAAAGCAATGCAAAACCACAGCAGTTGCAGGGGAGTGGAGTCCGTAGTGCATTGCCCAAAAGTCACTGGGCTGTCCAAGATTTACAATTTGTGTCTTACTCATCTAAGGGAAGACTCTTCTCACTTTCTCCCACTGCTGGAGTTGGTTTTCGATTAGTAAGCCAGGATTACCTTGGCAGAATCAACAAGCAAGACCTCATTTGTGCAAATCCCAATACTGCAGTTCATTACTGGAAAGCCTGGCAGTTTTTAAACCTTCCTGTTTTTTGGAGCTCACAGATGGTCCAGGACTGGTACGCACCCCCAAATAGCAAATTTAAGCCTACTGGTGACAGATGTGCTTTTAAGTATATTCCCCAGATTCTTTAGAAATAACTCACATATGCCTGTGCCCTCCCCAACAATTTCATGCTGAAAAACAGGGCTCTAGATCCCTCCTGATGGGATGACTACAGCGTGAAACTTGACCCCTGTCACTGTGAGCCACATCCAGAACAGACAGCAGAAACCATCAGCTTTCCACAGACCTTTCTGTACACTGAATTACTGTAAGCTTGAAGTCAGAACAGGACAAATGATGCAACACAGCCTTGTATCTACTACTCTACTCTCATTTGCTCTGGTATAAAAGCGAAGAGAGGGAGACGTGAAATGGAAATACTGAATACCCTTATTGTCTACCCTACAAACTGCCATAATGTTTTTCCAAGATTCTCTCCAATCAGTATGGCAACCAAACAAAAGGAGAGGCATATATGGACAAGGCACCAGAGAAGCTGGCCTGGGAGAGAAAAAAAAAATTACTAATAGTCTGAATATTCTGAAAACACACTCATCTTCCCCACCTCCAAAGGAAAGGTAATAGAACTAGCAAATTTTCACACTTCATTCCTTTGAAAATAAATGTATACCTCCTCCACAGAATATGATGCAGGCTTAAAAAAAAAAAAGAAAGTTCTTCAAACCAAGTGTTTTCACACTGTCTTGATTTTCTTTTATGCACACACCTGCCTGATGCAGGTGTGATTTCTATCCAGACCACTATTGAAGTTTTGTGTTGTTGTTCAGGAACTTTCTTTCAAGTTCTGAAGTAAAAAAAATCCAAGCATTCCCCTCACAGTAACATAACTAAACTTGAGCAATGCACTGAAACTTGCAAATGCACATAAAAAGCCTGAAGTCAGACAAGACGACCCCTCCCCACACTATGGAGGGCACAAAATAATTAGAGAAATCAATATTCCCTTTAGCTGACTCCTTGATTTTGTAGATTTAAACACAATGAGGGCAACTGCAAAATTCACACACTGAAAACACGGTTTACAAACTAACCGCTCATTTTTGTTTGGAGATGTAAATTTTAACACCATAAATTGTGGGTTGGAAGGACTACAAGGAAAGAGTTGCTTGTACACTGAATCTGTGGCTTCAGGGGGAAAAAAAGTTTAATTTTTTTTTAACGTCATGAAACTTCCAACTGCTGTATAAAACACACATTTACAAGTACGGCTTTAGCAGTTAGCAGGACTGGATGTCCAATACCTATTCCTCTAAGCAGTTCTGTTAGCTCCCTGGAAGACAGCAAGTCTTCTAGTTACAAAAAAAATTGTTCATAATTTGAAAGCCTTCCCAGATGGATTCCTCAAGGAGTACACACCACTCTTGTAGAACTTGCACTCACTTAAAAAATTTTAAAAATAAAATGTTCTGCAATGTCACCCACATGGATCAACTTTGACAACACAAATGAAACCGTAGACCAAGGAAGTATAAAGTAACTTCATGAAGTTGCACGCAAACAGACACCTTACTACCCAAGGTATGTCCCACTTGTCTGCAGAGGCAGCAGCACAGATTGCTTAGTGGGTACTAGGACTCCAGCCAGCCACGAGGACTCTGACTCCCTCTCAGCCACCAGCCTGGTGCAGGATGTTAGGGAAGTCTGTATCTCTTTAACAACCCAGGTCACTCAGGCACAGAAAAGAAATCCCGACACTAATTCATAGAACAAGTGCAGAAGTTCATTAACAGAGACTAATAGATCTGTCTACTTTCTCCTGTGAGAATCCTACACTTCAAAAGAACCCCAAAACATTTTCAGTAAGACTGCGCTCCATCCCCAGAGGCTCATCACGTTCAGGCACACACAACAAAGGCTTTTCTGCACTTGCTGAGCACCTCACAAAAATTATCATGACCCATTCTCCGAAACGCAGTGGTTTCCAAGCCTTTCATCTGCAGGTCTCAGATGTTCCAGCAGACGTGCAACTACTGGCTAGAGTGGTTAGGGTAGTAGATGCTTGTTTTATTTCCCCCATCCCTGAAAAGGAGCCAAAAGGCCGCAAAGTGAGATGCTGAGTAACCCTCTGTTTCTTGAAGTCTGTTCTCAGCCAAGCTAAGCAACATTCATCCTTGAAGAAGATTAAAATTTTAAAAATTGACAAAAACTTTCCTCTGAAAACCAGAAATTGTGTTTAATCCCACTAAAATACCAACCAATTGCAAACATAATCTTCTACCAGTGTGAGGTGTGCCTCTTAGTCTAGAAAAGAGAAGACTGAGAGGGAATCTCATTAATGCATATAAATATCTCAAAGATGGGTGCCAAGATGATGGTGTCAGACTCTTTTCCATGGTGTCCAGCGACAGAACAAGGAGCGATGGCCATAAACTGTAACCCAAGAAGTTCCACCTCAACGTGAGGAAGAACTTATTTATGCTGAGGGTGGCAGAGCCCAGGAACAGGCTGCCCATGGAGGTTGTGGAGTCTCCTTGGCGGGAGACATTCAAACTCACCTGAATACATGCCTGTGTTGACCTGTTCTAGGTGACCCTGCCTTGGGAGGGGAGGTGGACTAGACGATCTCCAGAGGTGCCTTCCAACCCTAGCAATTCTGTGATTCTATGGTGGAAAATTTGTCAGTTTCCCCTTCAGTGGAGGAATTTCTTCCTAATTGTAATATTAAAAGAAAAAAAAAAGTCATTAAAACTCAAGCCAAAATTGCTGTTGTGTTTGTGAAGTAATATCCAAAGCATTTCTTCTTCTCCTGTTTTCACTTGAATTTTCACTGACTTTTTACAGGGGAATTACAGAATAACATTATCTGGAAGTCACTTCTGCTCTCCTGGTCCTACTTCCCCAACAAAACAGGGACAAATTGACTTGGGCTGCTCAAGGGCTTGTCCAGCTGAGTTCTGAATATCTGCAAGGATATCCCAATCTCCCCGGGTAGCCTGTTCCAACATCTGACTCCTCTCACACTGAAATCTTTTCTCCTGATATCTCATTGGAATTTCCCTTGTTGCAAATTGTGTTTGTTGTCTCTTGTCCTACTGCCTCTCCATGCTCTCTCACTAGTTAACTGAAGACGTGGGATAGTCTTCCCGTGAAGAAAAGCAACACACACACACAGGGCTATATTCTCAAGATGTTCATAAAATATGTACACATAGAAAAGGATTTGTAGCTTATTTTTCTGAAATACATGAACCGTATTTTTGTTTGCAACCTAACATTGTCTCTTAAGGCTTCTCCTTCTGCAGCACGTACTACCAAAGCCTTACCTTCACAGACAAGTAAAACAGAGTGGCTAATGTGGTAAAAACTTGCACCACAAATTATTCTGTAGTAGTCTTCCTATATTGAGAAACACTCAGATTTTGTTCCTTATTTCACAGCATAGAATCACAGAACGGAACTAAGTGGTCTTTAAGGTCCCTTCCAATCTAAACCAATCTCCCTGCTATGGGCAGGGAACACCTTCCACTAGACCAGGTTGCCCAAAACCCCATCCAGCCTGGCCATGAACAATACCAAGGATGGGGCATCCACAGCTTCTTCTAGCAACCTGTTATAGTGCCTCACCACTCTCACAGTGAAGAATTTCCTCCTCATAGGTAAACTAAATCTGCCCTTTTTCAGTTTAAAGTCATTCCCCCTTGTCCTACCAGCACCTGATTTAGTCCTGCCAGTCTAAGGTACTTGCTCGACCTCACGATAAACTCTTTTTCACACAACTTCTCTGTTGAGCAGGGAAGCAACATTTAGCAATGGGGACACTGGCTACAATGAAAAACCACGTGAAAACCTGTGGTCAGCTTGAGGATGAGAACTACAGCCCACAGCGTGGGGCTTGTACCCGCTCCACCGGGGCACCTCCTTCGGGGTTGCGCAGGCAACCAGGCTGGCAAAGCACCAGAGTGAGCTCGACTGCTTGAGCGCTGCTGCACTGACCCTGCTAGCACACCCTTCTCTCCAGACGCAAACCTGCTGCACAAGGATGGATGCTTGGTTCACAAAGTGCATCTGGGCTTTTTGGTTTGGTTTGGTCAGTTGCGGTTTGGTTTGGGTTTTTTTTCATAAGAGCATCTTCTGCTGTGGGCCACCCCGTATCCCGCTCCTCCTCTCCGGGGCACAGCACACGGCAGGGAGGCGCTGACAGCTCCGGCCGGCTGAGCCCGATCTCCCCCGGTGCGCGACCCGCGGGCAGAGAACGCTGCCCTCCGCTCCGCTCCGCCTCGGACCGACTTGGCGGCCAGAGCAGCCGGCACACCGCGCTCTGCCACGGCCACCGGGCACAAAAAGAGCCGCCCTCGGGCGCAGAGCGGTCTCGGGGCTGAGAAAGTCTCGAAGGGACTCTGCTTTTGCCAGCACGAACTTGTAGCAGGGCGCGCCCCCACGCTCGGCTCTCGGGGCGCCGCCGGCCGGTCCCACTCCGGTGTCAGCGCTCACGGCCCCACGTCCCGCCTGCCCACGCCGCCCGGCAGCCCCGGCCTCTGGCCGCCCCAGCCCCGCTGCCCCGCGGCCGTGTCCCCGGCGCGGGGGGAGGCCCCAGCCCAACCGCCACGGGGGGTGAGGGAGAGCCGCAACAAGTCCCCGCCGCCGCCGGCCGCCCTTACCCAGATAGTGCCGCAGGTCCAGCAGAAAGTGCGGGGGGCCCCCGTTAAGCTGGTAGAAGAGGGAGCCCAAACAGAAGAGCAGCAGGGCGGCCATGCAGAAGCCGTAGTCGCGCAGCGAGAGGAACGGCAGCAGCGAGAGGGGCCGCCGCCTCTTCAAGCCCCCGCCCTGGCCCGGGCCCCCTCCCGCCACCGCCGCCGCGGGGGGCCGGGGCGCCGGGCATTCCCCGCCGCCGTGCTGCTGCTTCTTCTTCATCTTCCCCTCTGCCGCCGCCGGCTCACGCAGCCCGCCGGGGGAAGCGCATCCTCCATCCGCCTGCCCGACTCCGGCTGCCCGCGGCCGGGAAAGTTCCCGGGAGCTCAGGGGATCCGTCCAGTCCCCATCGCCGGCTGCCCCCAGCTCCGCGGCAGGCAAGAGTCCCCGGTGCTCCTGCGGCGGCGGCGGCTGCTGCTGCTACGGAGCGCCGCTAAGGGGAGGGGAAGGAGGTGGTCACCATCTCGTTCCCTGGGGCTCCTCTCCTCCTCCTCCTCCTCCGCCGCTCTCGCTCCTTCTCTCCGCTCGGCCTCTCGT
>VZRV01007598.1:2168423-2249938 GCA_013398115.1 Falcunculus frontatus
CCGCCGCCGCCCGGCCCCGCCGGCACAACACACCTGCCCCGGCCCGCCGGGCTTGGACATCGCGGGCTGGGGAGCAAAGCCTGACGCGGCGTTAAGGTCCGCCGCCTTTATAGTCGTGTGACATCGTTCGTGGGGGACGAAAGGGACCACTCCTCTCCTTGCAGCTTTGCTGGGGTGGTTAAAGCGGAGCTGTTGTCTACTGGGGACAAGGCTTTAGACAAGTACGGAAATTACAAAATTAAGATTGTACGCACAACCTTAATTTGACCCCCTTGTACATTTGGCTTATGATACAGCCTCTAATTACTAGATCATGCTATTTTTCCTAGACAGGCGCTTCCAACCATGTGACTGGTGGATGAATGGCATTCTCTCAGTGCTGAGCTGTGTAATAGCTCCATCCTCTTTGTACAACATATGTCCCCAATGTGTCCTGATGGCTTATTTGGAGCTATTCTTGTTCTTGGGCATTGTCTGGTGTAGAAATATATTTCATTCCCCCATGCGGCTGCGTTGCCAGCGCAGCAGTGGAGGGAGGAGAGCTTGGGGTGGTAATGCTGGTTCACCATTTTGTTTTATGGACCTGGCTGGAATCAGGGGGATTTCCCAAGATCCTGCTCATGGTGTCACATGAGACTCTTCATTTCTAAGGAACAAAAAAATTCTATTTGCTGTGGTTTGTAAGAAAAATTGGAAATCGGGAGCCAAGTGTAACTCGCCATGTCGGAAATTAGAAAGCAATCACACTTTTCCTTTTAAGGCTTAAAAAAAAGTATTCTGGTTCAGGGGACCTGACTCATAATCTTTGCACACTTGCAGCTGGAAATTTTGCTCAGGAGACTGCATTCAGATGTTTTTGCCACTTGCCCTGAGAGGCTTGGGTGAATGCTGCCTATGCTACTGGCTTTGATTTTTTTGTTGGCAACCGGCAGCAAAGGGTAAAATATGGGAATTAATCTTGCTGGTGTGGTTAAGAGCACAAGGAATCCAACAATAAAGAACCATTCCCATTACATTCCTTGATAAAAAATACATACTGCCTGAAAAAACAGACCTTCTTAGTTTGGAGAGGAATCTCCTGGTTTTAGTTACACAGTTCTACGACATAAATGCACAGATCCTCCACAATCTTACATGAAACCTGTAGCAATGGCAAAATTAGGTATGACATATCATTTCTGAAAAAGAGAAGGTAACAGGATACAAAAAATAAGCCCACTTTGGGCTAAACCTTTAGGGCTCCAGTTCACTTAAAACAGAAATAGCCAACACCTATCACCAGATAAAGTCATAACTCCAATTGCATGGTTAAACTACCACTTCTTAATTCTCATGAACATTTCTTTGAAACACTTAAGAAGTACTGGGGGCTTACTTACCATACTCTGCTTCCATGAAGGTTTTAATGTTTTATATTCTTTTGAATACTTCAATATCTACTGTCTTGTTTGGATGACGACACTGCGGATTTGGTTAATAGCTGCTGTTGCAGATGACAAACAGATAAGCACTTACACTGAATGTTTGAGAAAAAATGGATGCTTTGATGAGAAGACAGACAACACCTGTAAGGTCAATCAATAAATCTTTCTTTTTCTGGTTGCAAAGAATGTCTTTGATCTCTAGGAAGAGATTTTAAAAAAAGGATGGAGAAAGAGACCAATCAGTGGAGCAAAATTTACATAGGAAGGCTGTACTATGGAGAGTTCTTGCCATATTTCTAAGCATCAATAGATTAAAAAAAAATCTCTTGGGAAGAAGAAGAAATAGAAATCTTTGTTGTTGAAACATATGCTTAAACATGTAAATTAGTTGTAAAATTATTTACTTTCATATATACAAACTATCGCACCTCTTACTATAATGCCTAGCTAGGGCAATGTGCGGGAAAATAAGTACAATTTACTTTGTGCTATAGCTTGATACAATGCAACTGTTTTCCTATTTTTAATTCCCATTACTCATCTGCTTTAACAAAACCAGGATGATTTTGCATGCACAGCATAAAGCAGTTAAAATATATATACGTCTCCTTAAATCATAATGTTGCGTTCACACAAAAACCCCCAAAGAATCCAAAACACAAGCCCCACATGAAAGGAATATTATGGTTTAAAAGCCAAGTATTGACACTTTAGGATAGGCCAAAGGTAAGAGTTTTCAGACAAACTTGTTTTGACTTGTAGAGGGTATGACTTACAACTTAGCTTTTAGTTGTGTGATGATACTGTTTTGCTCAGAGGACCACTGCCTTGTAGAGCGCATGGGACAGACACTGTTCACTGAATGTGCAGCCTTTCAGTTTACGTTTAATCTCTTTGTTCAGCATATGTCCTCGGGCTTTGTTTAAAGCTGTTTAATCCTGCTTATAGTGTGGAATTATTGACATTGTAGCCAGCTTTTCTACAGCATTCATCGTTACAGTACCTTGAGCATATAATGAATGCTTATGAATTACGTTCATGAGATGTAGGGAACATCAACATTTTACTTATGAGACAGAGAGATTAAGGTTAAATATGCCTATTAATTTTGGTTGCCAGCCTTGAGATGGCTGGGGTTTGCCTTGGTGAAATAGTTAGCATGACACAGTGCTTTGTACGTTTGAAGCATAGCTCCCTTTGACTTCAGACGCAGCTGTGAATGCTAACTACTTCTACAAATCAGACCCCAGGCTCTCAAACCAAACATCAAGCGGAGAAAGAGCGCTCGGTGGCCACCTGTAGTTCAAGTCATGCGCTTGACATCTTGTAGGAGTGCTCTGGTGCTAGCAGACACAGAATCAATCATTTTCAGACTGGTATCCACTGCAGCAGTTGTCATCCTCTGCTTGCCCTGACCTTGTGTCGCTATTTTTCCTCCTCTTCTAGATCTAATCTCAGCTCCAAGATCTTTGTCCAAATCTGTTTTCTTCCATGACCTCATCCAGACTAGGTCCAGCTTTTGCTCAAACTGAATCCCCCTCCCGGCTGCAACAGTTCCAGCAAGAAGGACACTGTGAGCACAGAGGCACTTTCCCCAGGGCTGGAAGAGGATGCTCCTCTGAACAAAGGAACAGAGAGCATAGCTGCCCAAAGTTTCCAAGTGAGTCCATATTGGTACTGTGCTAGTTATTTCTGCACTGAATCGTAATTCCAAATGCATGGATTCAGAAACAAGTTCAACAAGCGAGATAAAGAGTGTAAGGAGGTTTTGTGTCTGACAGGTCTTTGCAGAGAGACTCATTTGGCTAGATCAGCATGGGTTACCTACCAGCCAGTAAGATCTGCTAGGCAAAACATATTTTTCTTATTCTAGGAACATCTGAACACTTTTTTTTTTTACTATTTATTTTTAATTTTCTAAGTGAATTCTCAAAGTAAATTCTCATTAAGCCAAATCAGTCAGCTGTTATATTTCAGAATTGACAGTTTGCAAAGGTATAAATAACTGGAAAGGGATAAGATACAGACTGGGCTCTAGTTTTCAGAGGACAGTAAGGACAGAAGAAATATAGATACCAGGCTTCACTGAGTAAAGGTTCACTGGTATAACAGAATGACATAATGTCCTCTGGGAATCACCCATGAAAGATTTCAGATTTCAATTCCTCTAGCACTCTCTGCAATTCAGAAAGGGTTCAGAGTATAACAGGGTAATTGATGGAAACTGTGCAAGCTTTATTTTGCTTTATTCAGCAACAGTGGATAATTTGATGAAGATGAAATAAGGATGCACCATACTCTTTCATTTCATACATATAGAATTCTTTCACGTTTCATCTGCCTCGACTGAACTGGAATTGCAGCTCTGTGCTAGTGGTATTCATTTCTGTCCTTTGTGGAAGGTTCAGGAATATATATGCCCATGAAAAATACGATAGTAAATATCTGAAGACAGGGAAATGAGCTTGTGTGCCAGATGGATACAACTTAGTGACACTCTGATGGAGCAGGTTCCCTGCAGAAGAGAAATTTATAATTCGTAATTGAAATGGTACTTGGAATTACCTTAGCATGTTATATTGATATCACTTGTAGTATGATGGATTTGTCACAAGAAATTTATATTAAACCCTTGGCATGGCTGGCTATCTCCAGCAAAGTGCTACTTACAGGGCCATCTTACGTCCTGATACCATTGTTTTTATTTGTTTGGTTAATTTTCTCAGAAAATGGGTAACAAGAGAATTCAGCCAGACTGCTTTCGTTTTTAGTCAGGCAGTAATGTCTACAGAAGGGGCAGTCGAAGCTAGATATAAAAGAGGCTGTTTTATAATATATAGTCTTGATGATCAATCCTCTCCTCTCATAAACACCTACTAAGAATGACCCGTGTTCCCTTTGTGTCCTAATTGTATTGATTTTGGAATCGCAGTCTAATTCCCGCATTTGTCTGCAGGAACTACTAATAGAAAGGCAGAAGTTTCAATGTGTAAACATGACTTTTCACACAACAGACCCATTAAAAGCTACATTTGTTTAGACAGTTAACAGAGTAACACCATATGATGAACTGGACAGATTTAGACATGTAAAGATGGAGATGGTCACATGGGGAAAACACAGTACTGGTGCTAATTAGGCACCAATTAAAGTAGATAGTCAGGCAGTAATGTCTAAATCCAGAAAATGCAAAATATGTTGGAAACACACAGCTACCTCTAAAATAATTGGTGCGTGCATGCAACCCCGTGCAGTGTTACAGCACTGCAACACCAGAGAGCAGCAGTGACAGGTCAGCACGGTGCTCTCAGCAGGACTAGCCAGAGTGGGCAGAGAGCCATCCTGGCACTGATTTACCTCAGCCAGTTTGAGAGACATTTTACAGCTTCCTGTAGAGCACCACATTCTGTAGCATAGGAAAAAGCTTCAGGGAGAAGCAAGCTAATACACCAAGAGGTGTGTTGGTGTTGGAGCTGGGAATACTGTGAGAAGATGAAGCAGCTACCTGGTCTAGCCTGTATGGAGCCCCAATCCAGACATCTAAAACTAGTCCTAAAAGTAATATTCTAACTCCTAATATTATACTAAGAGTAGTGCCACCACTGCGGTCTTATAAAATAAGGCAGACCTGAAAACAAGGTCTCTTTCTCACGGGCGAGAGCTGTAACCAGTGTGAGATGACTCTCCAGCTTGTTTGGTTTTAGGGTTTTGGGGTAAGGGGCAGGGAGTGTAAAGAGAAGGAAAGTGAAAAGCCAAAGTGAAGTTAAAAAGTGGGAAGCAAGTTCACGTGAGGGACTGGAAAAGAGTGGTTCATCAAACGTGAAGACAAAGATCCTACACCTAGTGTGGTGTGCAAGGTGGAGGGGTGATTTGTGCTTACAGAGGAAAAGAAGGAAATTCTTTCCTAGTGGGGTGGCAAAACAGCAGCTGATAAGACGCCTTTAATGCTTAGCAGTCTCAGACTCCAGATAGGATTTTTAAAGGTGGGTGTCTGAATATCAGAGGGTAAATCCCCCTGTAAATTTCAGTAAATTTGGCCCTGTGTTTTTTCAGCTCATCTCAGACCTTATATATGAAAAAAGTCACAAGCTGAAAGTTATTTTACTGAATTATTCATAAACAGATTGGAAGTAATCAAAGTATTTCAGAAAAACTGTTTGTTCACAAACATCAAGAAGTCATCTAATGTCAAGCTCTGCAGCATGGATCCCGTGCTTGGGAAAGTAGTATTAACCAAAAATAGAGTCATGCGTTGGCTGCTTTTGTATAATCTGCCACAGGGATGTCATTACATATGCAATGTCAAATTTTGGAAAAAACTGTACGAAAAAAAGGACTTACAGAGAAGATGGAGTTTACTGTAAAGCCTGTGAATCGGGTTAATTCATCTTCTAACCTCCTACAAAAGTGGTGGCCGTTCGGTGCATGCGTTGCATGAAACTGCCTTTTCTCCTCATTTAGCTGCCAGTGTCCTGCTGCTCCCAACTCCAAATCAGAAGTACACCATGTTTCAGTGGATACAAGCTTCCCTTGTGAGCCACAGTGGAGGGAATGTCCCTCAGAACTGTTTGCATTTGCTGCAGAGGTAATTTGGTCTTCCAGGCACTTCAGTTCTATCAGCAAGCTTTTGACTGCAGAGTGGGGATACGTGGCTGAGACTTAAAATGGAAGGTCAAAATTTAAAAACACCAAGCCAACAGCTTAACATACGAATTGCTAGAACATTATCTGATAATTCTCCCCTCATATGAGGGGACTGGTGAACAGTGAAGCACCGAAGGTGAAAACACTGTCCTGTATACAAGTATGCACACACAACTATGAGGTACCAATAGGTGCAAAATGCTGACTTAGGCTGGTTCAGGCAGCTTGTTGCAACAGCTCAGAGAGTTCTTTTTCTAACTTAGTTTTTTGACTCATTTCCCAGACAGTTACGTATAGAATCTTGGGTTCCCATCCCTTCCTCGACACATGTACATATAAACCTGAAAGTTTTTAAACTTGCATGTAAAGTTTCATTTTGTTTCTATACAGTCAGATTAGGAGTTTTATTCAGTATCAGCTTGCAGAATAACTGTGGGAAGTATGGAAATTATTAGGTTTTTTTAAATTCAGTAAGAATAGCTTTCACTTAAGTAATTACTTCTTGTTACTCTTGCAGTTTCACGTTGCTGTTAAAATGTGAAATATGCAAAGCAGGAAGTAGATCTGCATATCATAAAGATTTCCCTCTACTTTTAAATTAGATTCTTTGGCAACAGTACTTCTGGAATGCGGTACGCATTTCCTTTAAAACTATACAAAGTACATCTGGAAGATAATGCTTATGAAAATGCCTGTTGAAAAAGTATACTTTATAAATCAAATATTTAGGACCTCTAAAGTAGAGAAAAAAAAAATCTATAAAATGAATATAAAAAGATACAATGCAATTAACATAGTCATGAACGTTTACACAAAAATAGCAGCCAAGCATTTGCTAGAGGAGAAAGAATGTAATTCATTTATAATGAATCAAGGCGAATAAATCAGTCTCCTTGCTCAATTTATTGAGTCCTACTCAATATCAGGACTTCCTCTGAACCAGTTTGATTTTTGTTCAGTCTTTGTCCAGAGCCACGTGACTGGAGCAAAACTACGAATTGCTTTAAGCACTCCCAGATGCTGGAGTTGTCAGTCTTAGATCATACCACTTCCAATTCTGGTGGAAAAAGAAAGCATATATTCTCATTATACTGGGCCTTCAGCTGAGTAATCTCCTGATTTAGAGACTTGAGTTTAAAAAAACGGAGTAACAATTATGATTAACTGGTATGATTTCTGTTGCTCGATGAAATAAAAAAATTACTCTGTTGTTGCTGCTGGTATTTTGTTGGCACTATGTTTTACTTCCCTGTCTCTTGCTGCAGCAACCTCAGTTTCAGTGGGACTGGACGTGTGCTGCTGATTGAGCTAAGCCAGACTTCGACATCACACCTTGTAAAGGCAGCTCCTATTGCCCTAATGGGAGGCTCTTTCAAAAGATGTCACTTTTTTTTCCTTTCTTTTTATCTCCAATTAACACAAACAGGCTCAACCATATGTCGTTTGCATTTACAAGAACAGTACACTGTGTCTTTTGAAGATCTGCCTAAAGTGCTGCTTTTTCATATTCACAGCATAAATCAGAATGACTATATGTGTTTGTAACTTTATAAAAATGCTAATTTACTGCAAAAGAAAGATCCTATTGCCTTCTCCTCAGCCTTGCCTTTTTATTTCATGACATTTATCCATGGACAGCAGGCTGTTTCAAGGACTGAAGAGTCAGATGAGTTACAGACCTCTTACATTTGTAGTCTTATGTTGGCTAAAGGATGGGAGATGACAGATGTGCACTTGGGTAGGAAATCTCACCCTGAATTGCATAATGGAAACCCCCCAATACATGTGGAGATTATGTGGTATGTAAATCCCCCTTTCCTTCAGGACAGATAATCAGAAAAGGGTGGCAGGACAAGGCTATTGCTCCAAAATCTGCACATTGCACCAGCTGCATCTCCACTCTTCTGGATTTCAGCCTGTGTTCCTTGTGCCAAGCACAATGTGGTGAAGAATTATTCTTGCTGCAATCATCTGCGTCTGATCCCAGGTCAGGAAAAAACTACAACACTGTGCTGCACGTGTATGAAATGCAAGTGCTGTGGAAGAAATTACGATACAGGATCGAATCGATGCGATTCTCCCATCGAATTAAAAGGTTTGATTGGCTTGTTTGTCTCTGTAAGAGTAAAATTTTTCCCCAATTACATTTTAATAGTTACTTTAATTGTTATTGGCTTGAGGGTTCTATCATAAGCATCCATACAGTTATGGATCCCATAGCAGTTAGAGGATAAACTGCACCTTTTATTTCCATTCGAGTTCCCCTTCCAAGTGACAGCCTTGTACCTCTAACTCTTCTCAAGATGGAAAGCTAAAATTTTCCCACTCTGCATAACTGCATGTACTGCTCACACAAGTGACCAAAATGTCTCTGTCTTCTCTAACATATAAATGTGGTATGTTTGTTCAAGCCAGGGGAAGTAGGTGCAAAGCTGAACATGGATGTCTTGAAAATCCTTCTCCTTTTAACCAGAAACATAAATATTAAGTGGAAATAAATCATGATTAGACCAAGCTCTCAGACAAAACCAAAGAAGAATGTTTGTTGTAGGGATGAGATAGTATTTTGGAAAAATAAGGCAGTCAAAAGTTGGGTTTGTTTTGTTTTATTTCTTAAATTCCTGATGCTCTAAATCTAAGCTTCAGAAATATAGAAATGGCTTCATTTTTAGCCTTTGGACTTACCCCAGACATGATCCCTCACAAGGACAAGTGACTGTGTATTGTATATGTATACAATGAACTAACTGTTAGACTAATGGGGGGCTGCAGGAGGTTTCTGTGGCCCCTTCATTAAACTAATGACAAACATTCATCTCTTATTACAGAGGATGCATTCTCTTACATTTCCCTTTTGCAACTCACTGTATTTTCTACTTTTTGCAAAGGCTTTTCAGTTGTGTTCTCTGAACTCTTAAGGGAATATATGACGAAGACTCTTATTACCTATTAATTACTAATCTAATTTCCTAAGTTGTAATTAGTAATAATATTAATAAGCAGCTGAAGTTCATGTAACTGCACCTCATCCTATACTATAGCTGAGACATTTCAACTTCTCTAAGTTTGTGGACATGGCAGTCTAAATCCATTTACATATGATTTGCTCTTGGGGCAGAGCCACAATCACCTGAACACAGTGCCACATGTTTACTGTATCTCAGCTGGGTGGATGTTCCTTCCACTGGGATTCCTCTACTTCTCACTCCCAGCTCTGTTTTAAAGGTCTTTTCCATTGAATAGATGGAATATAAATAAGAAACCAAAGCTAGAAGAGGGTGATGATAGTAATTTTACAGAAGTTTCACAGCTGGGAAAATTCTGAGAAGCCAAAAAATCAATATAGTTTCAGAAGACATGAGGTAACATTGCTTAATGGTGGGAGTTATTAGATGGGGAATGGTGAAGGCACATGAACACCTCACGTGCTGTTTTTCTGCATAGCTCAAGACTTTTGTATATTAAAGCAGGGCTGGAAGATCCCGAAGAAGTTTGGCAGGGTGACTGTGAAACATTTTATAACATTTACATCATTGTCTTATGTTTTTCAAGGGAAATTACTCATAGTGTGATTTCTACAGTAAGTAGAAATCTACTCCCTCCTGCAGCACTGCAGGCTAACTTAGAGGGAGGAAAGATTAGCTGCTGACAGCAAGGGGAGAATTCTCAAAGTTTGTCCAGTGTCTCAAAATTTAAACTCTAACTGTCCTTTACTGAGTAAATATGAAAACATGTTAATGCTTTGGGGATGTCTATGGTGAGAAGTTGAGACACTGAACTTACTGTGTACAACTCAGTTCTTCGCTTCAGAGAGGCTGACAGATGTTTGCACTCTGAGTATGCTTTGTAGCACAGTCTCCATCTTGAAAGGAGCAATCACATACCTGCCTTGGCAGTGCATCCAGCCGGAAGGAACTTTTAAAGAACTTGCTTCAGGGGCTGCAGTGCTTCAAAGAAAAGTTTTTGAGAAAATATCAGAAGTCTTGAAGAGTGCAGAATACAGCCATAATAACAACAAAACAGGATGAGTTGGTCTAGCAAGCAGATATAGTGCTAGTTGAATGAATGCAAAAGGAAGGAGATGCTAAACAGGGAAAGAATGCAAAAAAAGTTTACAGTACCAAAATTTCCAAATTCAGAGCCCCCAAAACTTTCCATTGCCACTATTTTCCAACAGTCTACATTTTGGTAAAGATGAAATACACATAATGCTACTTTATCTTCTTTAAAGAAGACATTGACTATTAAATAAACCTGAACTGCCACTGCAAAGTTCACTTTTGAGCTGTCACCACTGGGTGATGCAACACATTCCTTGCACACTTAAAAACAGTAATACAAGACTTACCAGGAAGAAAGGACTGGATCTTATATTGAAAACAAGTGGTACATTAAGAGGTAAAGTAAAGCCTACAGGAATTCTGCAGTGGTTTGTGTTATGCCATAGAAAGTGAGAAGAAACTGCTGTCATTGAAACTGTCAAGTCCTGTTGGGATTTGGCTGGCTTGTAATTGAAGAATGCAAATAACTGAGGATAGGAGAATATTTTAAGAAATTGCAAATGCATCATGTTCAGAATATGTGCAATTTTTGCAAAAGCCAGACACAGAAAATTTGACACTGTCCCCAAACACAGGTTCTCTGGCTGGGAGGGTGGTAAACGTGCTGCAAAAGCAGCTGCAGAGTATGTACTGATTAGAAAAGGGCTGCCTGTGGAGACCACCTTCCTGTAACTTAGTGCTTCTTTTGTAATTTTCAGTTTAAATCACTCTTTAAAATAATTTGAAATTTGTATTTGTTATTATGTGGACTTCCCAAGCATGTAATTATTACATTCTGTTATTAGAGTGGTAGAATCTGCAGCAGTCCCTCATGCTGACATTTTAATCACTAGTACTTACTGTTGCAAAACTTCTCACAGGCAGAACTGATTTGTAAAATCAAATCTTACACCCTTTATGGGGTTTGACATCTTACATAATTAACTAATTTACTATACACCATAGTTCATTGGTTTTGCCATGCAGAAAAACAGAAGTTAGACCAAAATTTGCATTTATTATCTTATTCCAATGGATCATTCTGCCCACCATAAATGTTCTTTTCTTTTTCATCTCCACGAAAGGAATTTTATTACTGAGATAAATGTGTCGTGGTCATTCTGTTTGGTTATTAATTGGTATTTTTCTTTTGGTATTATATCTGGAATTGATATTGGTATTTTTCTTTTTTGGAAGTGCAGTTTTTGTTTCTGAATGTGGTTGAAGTAGTTAGCCCCCACAATCTATCTGACAAAAGGATGCTTTATATCTTCTTATTTCATCCTTTTGAAAAAAATCAATATTGTCTTTCTATATGAATTATGACTAGCTTACTGAATAACTTACCTGGCATAGCAGGTTTTTCTTACTTCTTACTGTTATTATTAATAGAAGCAGAAGAGAAAAGAAAATAGTGTTTTATGTCATCTATGTATCATATTGAAGTAGCTGAATGACTGGATAAATTTTTCTAACTCAAGTTGCAGGATTAGTGTTTTGGAAGCAAAATAGTTTTATACATTATGGAAATATAAATATTATGCATTGCATTTTAATTCCCTTTCCAGTACAAAAAGGTAGCTTGTTTATCACCTTTTAGTATATCAATTCTCTCTTTAAGATAATGCATATTTAGTTGAATATAATCTAACTGATTAAAGAAGTAACAGTTTACAGGACTACAATTCCTTTGGTGTTTTGATGTTACAGATATACCTGTCATGGGAATGGTTTCTGCACACAGAAAGAATGAATAAATTAATAGGTGACAAGCAAAACTCGTCTTGTACATTAGTGATGCAGATCAAACTGTAATACTCAGCTTTGACACAGAGCCTTTCCCGTGGGGTAGAAGTGATTTAGAAACACCAAATATTCCTTTAAAAGTTTGGAAAGCCTATGTTCTTGCTTACAGAACAGGCAGGCTGCTGTTGTCAAGATTTCAGATGCCCATTTCTGGAATCCAATGCTGGGTGAAGAACTTCTCAGTGACCAGCCAGATGCTGTGGACACTGCTGACTCTGCCCGAAGCCAGGCCCTCTCCAGCTTTCACAACAGGCTTTGGTTCCTTCATCTCCCTCTTCCTCTCTCCTCTGAAGGAGCCTTGCTGTCCTCCCCAGCTTTCTGTGGATATTGTCTTCGTTTCTTGCCTCCACTCCTCATTTCTGGGCAGTGTGAGCTATGATCACAAATGCAGTTACTTTGGGTTTGTTGTCTTGCAGATTCACTTCAGATTGGTCTCCAGCCCAAGCAAATGCTGCAGCCCACCTCCCTTGCACTGCGTGGATCTTCAGCTGTTAATACAGTTGAAAAATCACTCAATCATCCTCTATGTGTTCTTTTCCTATTTTCTTCTTCATGCACTCAGCCACCCTGCCAGTCTCTCAGCCCTAGTATCTGGTGTTATCCCTGAGGTGCAACTCTTCCACATTCTACAGTGCAGGCAATTGTAAAACTTTCTCTTCTACCAGAAACACAGACCTTTGCTTACAAAACACCAGCAGCTGTAATTAACACCTGAGAAGCCCAAGCAGGAGCATGCCTGTAAGGCTTGTGCAAACACATCCTTACTACTTAATTCTGTTACGATGTAAACAAAAGCCATATGCCTCAGGATATAAGAATATAAGAAACAGCGATAAATATTTCATCGAGATGGAAATAAACAGGTCAGAGGGGTTGAGAGATGATAGCTGGAGCTAGCTTACTGCACAAACAAATGCCAACCTGAACTTCACTATGAGAGGGAGAAAACAAGGTGGAAGGAAGAAGGGCATGTTCACTTGAATTCTTAAATTTCTTGTGCTGCATTCACACAGTATTTTATGTTGCTATTAAATTTGGTGTCAAGCTGTTGCTCTGAATTCTCACATCCCATTTAAAATAAAATTATGTTCCTCACTGTCATGGCTGTGAGGAAATCCTTGAAGACATGAATCAAACAAGACTGATGTAGTCTTATGTTCAAGAGACCAAAGACAATCAAAAGAAGAGTTTTCAATCAGTATGACCTGTTCAACCCTTTACAATACTGACTCTGAAATCTGAAGATGACAGACAGAATGTGAACATTGTTAACTGTTCAACTGCTGATCATTTTAGTCAAAAGTTAGCTAATACAGAAAATATACCTACAGACAAGAATACGTATATGTTCCACTTAGAGCACTGAATCAGCCTGATTGTACAATCAAACTGATTTTACTTGGTATTTCTGAATAGAAATAAATTTACCAAAAATGTGGTCATAAGTTATTCTTTTCTGTGTACTTGTGATGAGCTCGACAATTTTTGAAGACCATCTAGAAAAATATTCTAGAGTTGGGAGCTGGAAATTGGTTCAGTTATCCCAAAAAGAAAGGTGATTTATTTTTGAAGGTTTATCATTATTTAGTCAGTGCTCTCATGTGAATCAGCTGGTTGATGGATTTTAATAGAGTTAGTATCTGTCAAAATAGCTCCTAACCCACTGCTATCCCTCAGCTGGGCTTGGCATCTGCTTCCCAAATTATTGTGGCATGAACAGAAGACAGGAAGTGAACTTTGCCCATGAAAACAGCAGCAAAACCCCACCAAACCAAACTCCACACCCAGAGTACTTCAGTCTTCACATCAGCAGTCTAGGTAGATGAGTGCAAGCATAACATCTTGTTGTCATTGACTCAGAATTACAAATGTGAAATGCTACATAGATGTTTAGGGCTTATATGAAAAAAAACATTGGTAGAAGAGAGGACCAGATGGGAGATTTAGGAGAGAGTGCAAAAGGGAAAAGTTTCCACCTGGAATTTTAAACCAGCAGCCACAGCTGGAGCTGACAAAACCAGTACCTAAAGACCAGGTAATGCAGTCGTAAGAATTCTACTTCGACCTTTACCTTTCAAGGTAGGAAAACTTTAAATATCTGGAACTTTTGAGGCCAGCAATCCCTCCTCCTTGACTGCCAGAGGCTCCTAACACTTCATCCTGCAACAGTGACAGAATCACCTGTGGTTTTCCCCAGAGGGCATCCAGAGCCAGAAGGAGTTGGAGCCAGGACTTCTAAACTAGCTCCATTTTCCTCTTCAACTCAGAGATTTCAGTGCCAACATTTACATTTATATTATTGTTTTTGAAATTTCTAAGACATTCTGTCCTCCTGGAAATGTGTTAAAAAATAAAAGAAAAAAAAAAGAAAAAGGCTGAGTGGAAATCACTACTTCAAGTTATGCAAAACTGGCAGTCATCTCTCCTGAATGGAGTGGAGGTCAGCAGCTCAGTTTTACTGTTTCCCTCTGAAAATAGTACCTTTCAGCACTGAGACAGTGGGAAATGACATCTACTGAGCGACTGGGGAAAATGTGGTGCTTCCGTGTTTTTCTGATGCCTCCTACCCAGTTCTGCAGTTCCTTGGCTGATGAGGCTTGACATTACCACTTTTTAAAAGGCTGGCAATCTCCACCTGCTGAAGACAGTTTTTCACTCTGTGATTTTGACCATCTGGATACAGCATCCTTATTTAGTTTTTTTTTTTTTGAAATGCCTCTTTTCATGAATTCCCAGGAAATTGGGTTTTGCTCTTCTGCTTGATTCAAGCTGACAAAATCATCTGTTGTTTTCTTCCAACTGGTTAAGCTTTTCCCTTCAAAATCTTTTGGCTTTGGGACAGATCATTCATCCCAGATTTTACTGTGTCCCCTTCAATAATCTATAACCAGCCTTTGAAATAAGTTTCCAAGAGTTTCTCTGCAGGCTGCCTCCTTCCTATATAGAAGGTTTGATAAAATGAGCGCAAAAGTGTTTTTTCTTTACCTAAGTTGTCACGTACTTTCTGAAGAGAATGCACAGCCCTACTTTTTACAATGCCAAGAGTAACTGTAAATTAGTTTAGCACTAGCCCTTGAGCCTTAAAAACCCAATTTAATCACTAAAAACACCACGAGGAACATTATTTCTCTCGGCAGTGAATGTGTTAGTGTGCACTATGAGCTTCAGTGATGAAGAAAATGTAAAGACATACCAAGAAGCAGTGAAGCATGCATGGGAGGTGGAGCTTAGACAAGATGCTTTCATCATTAATTGACAATTATCCAAACTTAAATGCCAAACTACATGTAGGAATGTATGTGTACAGTATGCATATAGTATATATGTATTCCATATTGGACTGTGCCAGCTCCTTTCTAATGAAAAAATTGCTAGTTACAAAATGTGCTAGACTCCTATATCACCTTTTCATTTGCACGTCATTGACTGGTTTTTTCAGTCCTTTCTTTTTTTAGGGTCTGTCTCAAGTTTTAAATGGGGATAGGAGAAACACTCAGACTCAATAAAACAGATTATTTTGAGAAAGAGATCTAAACATAAACAAGGCCAAGAAGTAGTACTCACAGCAACTCTGTTTGTCATTGCCCCTCATGGATTTTCTTGCACTATTTTCCTTAAAGCTAGAAAGCTGCTAGATATCCTGAACCCTTATCTGCTTTTCCACTGGGAGAAAAATAAATCCAACAGTCAGGCTTTGTGTTGGTTTTGCTGAGTGCCTCCTGAACCTGGCTTTGAATCTGGCTTTAGTCCTGTGCCATGTACAAAACTCTGCAACCTCCATGGTATTCAGCATGATTTGATACAAATGAAACACACTTTGCAGATTTTTACAGAGCACATTTAATAAACAATATTCTGAGTAGGTTCATGCAGGACCTTCTCTCAGGGGATCTTAATATCTTTTTGGAGTCCGTCTCTGCACATCTTCTTTCACATTTGCTTACGTAAGGGGAAGAGAGGAGTGGGCAGCAGCTAATGCTCTATCGCGTGGGAACCCTTAGGGAATTCTTGCAGTGTTTACAACGTAGAATAGGTAGTCAAGAAAGGTAGAGATGGACACTTGCAAACATATATCTGAAAATATCATGGTTGGCTCTTCAGCCTCTACATGTAGACTCAGGAGCTTGGGGACACCACGTGGTACAGGTCATGGATTAAATCTCTTGTTCATTTGCTGTACTGTGTGGTATCTTGCATTTGTCATTAACCTGTGAGTAAGGTTCCTCAAACTCTTATATGTGGCACACATCTATGAGCATTACAGAACCTGGGTCATGACAACACCATTTAGTCTATATGTATGTTGATCTATATATTCAAAAATTCATAAACTCCCAGAGGGCTTGCATCTGGTATCAATAAGAAAAGTCAGTATGATCATAACAGACAGTTCAGTACTTCCAGAAGTGTAGCAGTCAACATCCTTACAACTAAATTCCTGTGGTTTTGCATATCTAAATTATGGGTGGGGTCATTCCCTTCAACTGCCCCACTAACACAGCACTGCTCAGCTTTGGGGAGGCTCTGGGCAAAAAAGTTACCAGCACAACAGAGACTTGGGAGCATGACACAGGGACAACCCAGTAGCTCAGGTCAGAACTCAGGCAGGAGCTGTTATGCCCAGTGCTCTGTCACTGGACACCTCTGCTGTGCTTTGCTCAGCTCTCCGGCTCTGGGGAGGCTCCTGCTGTGGTGCAGAGCATGGTGTGACTCTCTGGAGCCTGTCTCAGGGTAGGATGCTGAGTGCTGCAGCAGGAGAGCCCTCTGGGGATGTCATAGCAGTGAAGTACAGAGCAACCTGAGCAGCTCTGCACCTCAGCCATGGAGCCAGGCTAAGCACCAGTGTGCCCACTTGTTTGGCTCCTCACTCACACTCCAGTGCCAGCCATCTCCCAAATGAGACTCCTGCATTCCTGCCTGAACAAAATGCTACCACTCTTATCCATGCTTCTTCATCACACCAGTCTTTCTTGAGGTAGGGTAGAGCTAGTTGTGTTCAGAAATCACAGGCACAGCACACGCACCCTGATGGTGCATAAACACGGCCTCCTGCATTCTTTTGTCAGGCCCTGGTAGAAGGGGAGGGCTGTGAATTCCACTAGAAAAGACCTAGTTATTCACATGGATACCCACCAGCTCCTAGACATTACCAACATCTGCCCTCCCTGCTGTTGGGCCCTTTTTACTAATGGGTCCACTTAAAAAAAAACAAGAACAGAAAAACCCCAACCTCAAAACACTGCCAAGCATGAGTCCTGTGGTGAGATTCAACAAACTCCAAGCCAAGATATGAATGTTTCATATCTTAATACTAGAAGAATGTTGCATGCCCTCTGTATTTCAATGAAAGCAGGTTTTTTCCACAATACAGAAAATTAATAAAATACACTTTCATAGAAATAACTAAACAAAAGCTGTTGTTTGTTGGCTTACTGTAGGTGTGCCTGGAATCTTCAGTGAGTGATACCGAAAAATCACTATGTCTGTTCTGCATTCCATAAAAAGAGGTGCTTTAAATGTCCTTAAGTCCATGAAACATGATAATACGCAAGAGATGAATGATCTTGTTGGTTGCCAGCGGAAGACTGCACTTTCGTGGGGTGGGAAGGAAACCTTTGCTACTTCTAGCTTTTTTTTACCAGACTGAATTCTAAAGATATCTGTTAGAGTTGAAAGCAAGGGGAGAAGAGAGCATCATTTTTACAGTTCTTTACTCAACATGCTTATTTAGGAGAGAGACTTGGGGAAAAAAAAAACTAGAGACACCTGTTTTCTTACTATTTTTAAAGAACTATCTTCTTAAAACAGGGTAAGTATATTCTCAACACTCAAGCTGTTGAGCATATCCCAAAGAAGCCTGGCAGGCAGGATGGGGGTGCGTGGTGCTACATGAGGGGGTGTCAGTGGAGCAGCCGAGGTGTTGTCTAGCCAGGTGGTAGGCAGCACAATCAAGGATTGTCTGTTGGTGGGGAGAGCATCTGTGAGTGCTGGCAGAAGTTGAAACTGGATGCAGCTCCATCCCAAAAAACCTGTACCCATCTCCAGAGAGCATTCTGGCCCTACCAGCTTGATTCTTTGATATTCTAGACTGGCTCTTGACAAGCAGCATGTTCTGGTTTTAATCAGACCTTGACAGATGTTTTTGTGCAATGGTAAATGTAGACAGCATTGGAGGAGTGGATTTTCTGGAGAGCTTTGGAGATACAATCAGTGTTGCAGAAGGGGACAGAGTGAGTGTGCAGTGCTGATAGCTGTGTGTAGGAGAAAGCTATCCCCCTTTTCTTCTCCCTCTTACATCCCTGCCTCTTGTTTCAGCAAATGTGGTGTTTAAGTATATCACTGAATGGGCGATGCAAACAATATGTTTTCTATACTAGTCCCACAGCTGTCCACCAAAAGTCAAGCTGTTGTAGGGCATGAAGAGTGGAATGAAGGTTAGTTTCCTTAGTCCCTCTGCTCTGCCTGGATTTCTGCATCTGCCTGGCAGGTATTACCCTCTAACAGCACTACATGTAGGAGAAGTAATTCCCACAGGTAATTCATCATCATCTGTTTACAAGTGCTGTCACTTCCATGCAATAACTTAAGAGAAATGATGCTCTGGTAAATCTTCCTAAAATAAGGGATGGTAGAAATTACAGCCACCAATAGCTCGGGTCAGGCTGAAGTCAATGGTCTTGTGCTCCCTGGAGCTACGACAGTAATAAAACAAAACCAACAAGGAGTGTAGTCTTCATCCATCTTGTGAGATTCATTTCCCCCTCTTTTAAAAAACCCTCCCTCTAATTTCCACAGCACACAGTGCTGGTGGGAACTCAACCTCTTCTCCTTTGTGCCACTGGTGAGGTTAAATGAGAGGCCGGTCCCACGCACCTCACAGCTACATACTTTATCCTAATTAGAAGGCATTATCTTTTCCTTAGTGCTGTGAACTACCCTACTTAGTCTCTCTTGCCTTCTGCTATAGCTTCCAAAATTATTTGTGTTGTTGTAAGCAACAGCAATAACCCTGTTTACTGAGATTTAAGTGAATTGGAAACAATATACATAGATGTTTATTCCTAGGACCCATGATAAAGGTTCAGGTACCTCTCAACCTCAAAATAAAATTGAAATAACTCCTTCCTGGTTCAGCATTGTGCAAAATGGGTGCTTACATCACCAGAGACCATCTTGAAGTCTTACATGCTGAAGATGTAGTGGTTGGTAAATGATACTTTCCTTCCTAAAGGGGTAGGGAATGGTTTAGTTCCAATAGCTTAAAGATGACAATGGATTTATTAGTCACACAGCAATTCTTTACAGTGGTTTTGACACTCAAAAACAATTTGTGATGACACTCTGATGGCCTATACCAGGCAGATTCGGTTCCCTTCAATAAAAGGCTTCACCCATTTAAGACCATAATTGCATTGACATTGATTTAATAAATTAAACAGCTGCCAAATTCTTTTCCTCTTTAAAGTGGACTGCTTGAAAATACATGGGCAGTTATTCAGCAAAATAGTTTCTCATCAGCCTGCTAAGTGAGAGCACCGATCAAAACAGTTCAGAATAGGATATTTATGAATGTTTGTAATGCAAGGAAAATGATGCTGTGTTGCGAAGCACTGAACCGTATTATTAGTTACAGGCAGAGTCACACATACATAGATGAGAAGGAAAAATTGCCACGTTCCTGAAGGGGTGAAGCAGATCTAGAAGGTAAATCCATGTAGGAGAGAGCAGAGACAAGAGGAAGAAATCATTCAAAGAATAACAAAAGAGAAATATAGCAAATTGAAAAGGAAAACAGGCTAAGAGACCTCCACCACTGCTTGGGCAACCAGAAGGAGTTAAACTGCAATGAAAGCTCATATTTAAAGCTAAAAGACCTTAAAATCTGCTCACCCTCCCTAGAGCAGAGACCCCACAACACAGTCTCTGCCCTGGGCCGAGCCATGAGCTGGAATATCAACGCAGAGCTTACCTCGGCAAAACCAGTTCAGAGCTCCCTACTTGCTTCTGACCAAGCCTTCAAACTCCCTGCAAACAAGGGCTAATTAGCAATTATCACATGAGCTATCCCCACCTTTTTTTTTTTTTTTTTTTTTTTTTAAATTGAGCCCATCTACAGGTGCTGCTGTGCTTGTGGTCTCAGCTTGGCTCCTAGAACCTGCTTCAGCCTTTGTCCGTGCTGCTCCATGCTCCCCTCTGCATCCAACATGGGCTTGGCATTCCCCATGTGTATTTTAGTGTCTCCCCAGCCTCTCCAGCAGCAGGCCCCGAGCATTTCCTGCAGATAGGCCTGGTGGTTGGTGGCATTAGGGTCAGGCTGGTGGCTCCTTCGATAGCACATCCTTCTCATGGCTGTGGCTGCAGGCTCAGCTCATTCCCTGGGAGCCACGGTGCCCTGTGGGGTCCTCACCCTTCCCTGCATTAGAAAGCTGTGAGAAATTTGTCTTCTGACATGACTTCTCATTATAAGTTCACGAAACCACATTAAAGAAAAAAAACCCATAGTGTCACTTAAATTACCTGCCCATGGAGATATTTCTTCCTCCAGTTGGACTTTGTGGTTCATGTAACATAACTGCACTGTCTCTGCTGAGAGGTGCATTGGAGAGAAAGCCACAAGTGTTGTGAGAGAGGTGGCGCAGCTCATTAACAGGACAACAGTGACCTTTTCCATTAACTACCTGATGACCATGTACCACCACTCACCTCTGCTCCTGGGCTATTTGGCACAACCTCAGGTGAATTCCAGAATGTTTCTGCTGACCAGCAGATTGAATGCATTCAGCTTATGACTAAAAAAAGCTGTTTTATAAGGCTGCCAGCCCTGCAGACCCTCTCAAGGCTGTGAAAGACAGGCTGTGTTCCTCCTGGCACTGACTGCTTAATCCATAATCCTGTCCCACTGAGATGCCTCACAGGCACAGTGGAGGTACAGCCAAAGCCTGTGAGAGATGATTTGTGAGCCAGGTGCAGTTTAAGCACCAGCAGCTAGAAAAACCATATTTTTTTATTTTTAAATGAGCAGATCTGAGGTTTGAGTGACTTAGAACTGATAAATACGGATGTGTTTTTTTTCACAGAGTAACATTTCAGAGGGGAGCTGGAGTTGGAGCTCTTAACCTCAGAAGCTGGGACAGAGCCATGCCATATATTTTTATGTGGCAGTACAGGAAAAAGGGTTATCATGTTTTAGTTAGCTAAAAAAAGTTTAGTCTGAAAAGTTACCTTTCTGCTAAAACCTAACCTCAGCTCCTTCCTGTCCCCTAAGATTGTAAAGCAATTTCACACCATAAAATGTGAATTTTGAAAACACAGCTGCTTGCCCTGACTCCCTGGTTAGAGTAAAACTGAGCAAAAACATGTCTGGAGTAATTTAAATGTTGTCTTTCTTCCTATTAAAATTTTCACTGGATAGTCTGCCAGAGTACTAACTGACCTCCAGAACCAAGGTCTGCATGTGGCTGTCTATCCCTCTCACTCCTTACGTTACTGCAGGCATCATTTTCACAGTCATCTCCTTTGGTTCATGGGGATCACTTAGTGATGCTGCTCTGGGAACTGCACGTCTCCAACAGAAAATCCACAAATGTCTTTTATCTGAACACAGATGTTTTCCTCCCCAGCTATTTACAGAATCTCAAGAAGTGTTAATCAGGAAATTTCAAATAGTAAAGTATTTCCAGCTAAGAGCAGCCTTAACCCAAGGGGTAACTATTCCTACTTCAGAAGCATCAGCCTGCAAGCTCATTGTTGAAGTAAGAACAAATATCCCACTAGGACATTTAGATCATCATTGTCATCCTCAAAACTCAGTGGTGTAGGATCTTTTAAAAATAATAAATTGTCAAAATTTACCAAGATATTGTGAGAAAATGATTATTTAAACAGAGATCTGATTCTTGTAGTAGCCTGTTTTGGGCTATCAGATTTATGGGTTTTCTGGTGGTCTTTCAAACTCCGGAGGGTATGGAATTGCATAATATCAGGTATCATTTAATAAATTTTACCTATTTTATCCTTATTTCTATGTGACTTCTGTGTTAGTGTCACAGTTCTACAGATCATTTGGTGTAAATTCCTCATAGATTTCTCTTCGTTTTGAACCTGCCATCCAGCAGTAATCCAGCTGATGAGAGGAGTAAATGGTAAATCTTCCCAAATTAAGGCAAGTTGTGTTAGGGCTCCTTATGTACAAATTCTTATGTCAGCTCAGCTCTGAGAAGTGCTCTCCTGGAAGCTGAGGAGCACAGGAGTCCAGGACAAGTGTGCTGTTCAGACAGCAATGAATGAGATATCACTGCTACGCAGCTAAGTTTGTCTGGCATCTTGTCTTGACATTGGCAGTTGGAGCAATAATTTCCTCTCCAGATGCTGTGCAGTTTGAGAGAGTTTGGCTCAAGAGGTTAAAAAAATAATGGTCTGGCAGTAAACAGCTTTTTAGAAGTATTATTTGGAGACTTACTTAAACTTGTGCAATGCTTTGTCTACAGTGTTAGGAATCATAGCAAGTAACAGTTTTAGATACATAATAGGTATCTTTGAATGATCTACCTGAAAGAGAGAGCCCTGCTGGCCTTTAAAAACTTTCCCCTAGGATATGACTTTTTCAGTTTCTTTCTTCATATCCTGCTTGAATCAGTGAATAACATGAGTTGAACACTCACAAACTTTGGGAAAACTTGAATCTGGCTCTAAATGTCAGGTTTTGGTTCTGTTCTGCAGATCTGTGAATTTATTTGCCTATAAAGAAATCTCACAGCTAATAAACAAAATAAAGAAATATTTAATGATCCTCAGAGCAACAAACATTAGCCAGCTGAATCTCCTTCTTTCCCATCAAATTCAATCACTATTCCAAAACTGGTTTCTTTAAAGTCAGTCAGTAAGAGGAAAATTTTCCCCTCATGAAGACGAACCATTACTCAGCCTGTGCATCCTGATATTTAGCCTAACACTTGGCCCTGACCGCTCTGCATTTCAGAGGCAACAGTGGGGGATGAAGCATTCTTCAGCTCCTCGAGGGGTCTGGACCACTGGAAAGGTCAAACAAACAAAGTTAAAATAACCATGAGGCTTGCTGGCCAGCCAGCACTCTGGGTCCAAGATCAGCGGTACTGCTGGTGGTGACTAATGCAATTAAATCAGCTCTCGGTCCTGTACTGCAGGAACAAATCTTATAGCGGTGCGTGCTGCTGCCAGATGGATTGCTCAAGCTTGGAAAACTCCCTCGTACACACAGACTTAATCACAACAGGCCCTATTCGTGCAAAAACGTGGCACTGGCGGAGGGATCTTTAGCCACTTCCCTGTAGGAAACAACGGCAGGGAGCAGACTCCAACGTGCAGGCTCTGGGTGGTGAGCGTGGGCTTTGTGGGTTGCAAAGAGATGCTTATTTGTTGGGAATGGTGGCAAAGCAGAGCCTGGAGGAACGTGTACCAGGAGGACTTGCTGGAGAAGGGGCCAGCAAGCATGGTGGGCTGGCTGCCAGTGCTGAGGATGTTTCACCAGGCTTCCCCCTCCAAGCTGTGGCAGCCCCCAGCCTCTCCCAGACAGATGCTGGGTGTCTGGCTGGGTCTGCTGTAGTTGTTTCTCCCCTGAAAAATTAGTAATTGGAATAACAGTGAGACAGTAGATATCTGGGATTTATCTGGACTGAATAGCATGGATAGTTTCTCTGTTTCCCACTTTGTGAGGCGTTAGTGGAAAGCTGGAAGGAAAGGGTAGGAGGTCAAAGACAGCATCTGAACCCCATTTATGTCACCCACTGTGCAGGTGTTTAATTCACCAAAGTCTCCCTGTGGTGAGGTGATCCTTACAATGAAAACCGTTCTGCTTCCTTTCCTTCTCATCAGGTACTCCTGGCTTTGTCACAAGCTTCATTATCACATGTGAGGAGAAATGCAGCATCTGCTTATGGCCATATATTAACACTAAGCTCCATAAATTGTATATGAAAATGGAGTGTCAGCCAGGAGAGATCATTCTTCAGCTGCTGCTGTTGGCAACTGTTGAAGTTTGAGACATCCTGTAGGGTAACACAGTAGTGAGCTGCTCAGTTTTTAATGGAAAGCCTCTTTCCTATTCAATTTCAATTCTTACAGGGTTCTGGACAATTAAGCTGGGGTTTGAGGTACTGCAGATTGCTCTTAGGCAAAAGAAAAGTGACCTCATATTTGACCACTGTGGCTAAATCCATGTTGTTACCACTAGTCCTAACTATGGAAAAAATTAGATACAAGGAAGGAAGCACAAGCTGCACCTTCCAGTCTTCCAGTAAGTCTCCCAAATTCATTAATATCAGAACAGTAGTGTTAGGTCAGACTAAGGGTTTATTCATCCCAGTTTCTTTCCTTCAGATGCATCTTGACTATGTTTGTGGAAAGAATATGAAACCCTTTCCCTTGTACACTCTTCCAGCTCTCTGTGGTTTAAGCATGTCCTGATGTAAAGCCTGCACTCACACCATAATCTTTTTAGCAGCCATAAACAAAGCTAAATTCCACAATCTCCTCAATTCATTAATTCTTGTGGCTTGTGAAGCAGCTTGCTGTAAACAACACCACAATATAACTCCACAGTCATTAACAATTATTTCCTTTCGCTGATTTAATATCAGTTGTTCACTGCGTTGTGAAGACCCTGAGCAAACTGTTCTCCATTCACATTTTCCCTGGCCATCATCACTTCACTGCTCTTCATCTCATCCTGCATCAGTCTCTCCATTCAGACCTCAGGGCTATTTAGTCTCTCTTCATAAGAAAGCTGTGCTGCACTTGATGCCTGGATGTGGCTACCTAAAAACAGAGGCTAGACAAGAATAAAAGAATAAAAGTAGGTATTTATTTGAAGGGCCTTCAAAGGTACACCCTGGGCAGCCAAAAGGCTCCACCCAAGATGGACGCTGGGTCATGAGTTCTTCACACTTTTATAAGTTTTGTCCATTTGCATATCAGGGTTAATTCTCCAATTATAACCTCAGTTAATGATGTAATTACCCCAAGTTTGCCCCTCCTCTTCAGAGGCTTTTAGTTTACACCTTTTGGGGCCTGGGACAATCGAGGTGTCCTTGAAGTGCAAACCTAGAGAGGCTTTGTTATGTGTAACCAGCATGAAAGAACAGCAGTTAACAGGCCACATGAAACTTCAGAGTTATACCCTAGGCAGTACAGGATTTGAAAAAATACAGAAGTTAAAACCTAAGGCATCACACTGACTGTCCCTGTCTTCATCCTGTGCTGTATCCAATTCTGACACAACGTTTTCTGGGATAGCAGTGACCTTAATGACATTCAGTGGGTAAGGTATAGGTAAACATGCAAACTCCACAGCTTTTAAGTTAGGAAGGAAGTTATTCAATTAAATATTATTAACTCAGACAACTGAAAGAACAATGTCCTCACTGCTTCGCTGGGACCCACATTTGCCTTACAGCAAGCCCAGAAATGTCCTCTTGGACTCTTCCAATTGTGCCAAGGCACTCCTGGATTTGCCCTAGCACAGAGCAAGGTTTGCCCAAAGCACATCCCTCTCGAAGCAGGCGCCCCTCCAAAGGCACAAGGAAGGCAGGGGCAGCCTGCATGGTAGTGCTATGAATGGGGAATAAAAGGGGCAGATATCGGGGCAGGAACTTCATGGGGTTAATTTTTAAGACAGTTGAGGCTAGAATAGAGTTAATACTTTGAAGGAAAAGTACTGAGTGCAGGGGTAATGACAGCAGCCATAGAAGCCAAAAAAAAAGTGGGTAGGGTCACTGGAACCCCTGGAAGAATTAGAGGAGGATAGTTACACGGTAGTACTATTTCTGCATAAAGAAGGCTGAATATGCATATTTTAGATGGGAAAAATCTGTCTTCTTGTCCTCAAGAAGGCAAAGGATGTACAGAACAAACAAACAAACAAACCAACCCATGCTTGGGTAATAAGAGCAAGATATATGCTAGGCTTCATTATGACACTAGGGCCAGCAATAGGTTGGTTTATCATTTTTATGGATCAGGGTGGGAGAAATAAATGCCTTAGTTCAGGGCAGCCTGTGGAAGTACATAGAAGAATATCAGTAAGTTTTGTTGCTGTAAAGAGAAAGTAACAAAACTTAAAGGAATGACATGTAGGCTTGGCTGCCGTCTCTGAGTAAGGCGATTAAAAGGTTTTGCAAAAAGTAGTTCACAGACTTCTCCTTCTCTTGCCCCTTCTGCAAGATGCTTCAGCTTCTGCAAGGCCCAGCTGGCTATCCAGGTGAATTGCTTTCCCATCTCTACCACAGAGGGAGGTATGAGCTGACCCAGGATGAGGCAAGGACAACATAAACACTCATTTACATACAAATATAAAGTGGCCCCTGCAGAAAGACACAAAATCAAGACAGTAATAATTTGCTGTTAAGCCCAGATTCTAGATCTGAGGACAGGGAGGTGCTCTAGTAGACATGGAACTTTCCTCAGTTTTGCACCTTTCCATCAAACCTGGTGGCTAATGGGGCTCTGACTGAGCTGCCGGATGTGCCAGCCCTGGCCTGCGCACCTGGGCTAGAGAGAGACACTCAGGTGGCACAGGTGGTGGGACAGTGGGCATACATGGCTGGCTAACGTGTTCCTGGTTCTTGTAGGAGCCACAAGAAGCAAATAAAAGGGCTTCCACAGAGCTGCATGAAATGTTATTGAATGACAGGAGAGTGAATTGCAGACATTTTTTTTGTTTTCTTTTTTGATGCCACTCAGAAACGTTACTGGAAGAAAGAAACATACTATTATTTATGAGATTTCTGTCTCTTCCACGCTGTCAGAGCTGCTTGGAAACCTCCCCAGCTCCCCACCCTGTTTGGCTTTTTGTCTCTGTTTTCAAGAAATACAGTCTCATCAAAATGGAAAAATATCCAAACTGCTGCACAGAAAATTGAGCCAATAGACTGATCACCTGACTCGGAGCTTGGAGAATAACTGCACTAATAGCAAACTGATCTGTTTTTTTTTTCCTTTCAGTCATACATTGCTCAACACTGAGATTTACCCCTGTCTTAAGGGTGGCTGCAAAAGTCAGATGATGTTAAAGATTTTCTTCAGAGAGGCATAGCACATCAATATGAGATGCAGAGAATAAAATGTGCTTTGTTTTCAAGGAAAGGAGATTAGGAGAGATGTACTTACTCCTGAAAGAGAAATCTCCAAATTATTGGGATAAACACCATTCTAATAAGTATTAGTGTCCAGTCCTGGGAGGCTGGACTTCCCTGGTTAAACTGCAGATTGATCTGTTTCCCCCTGAAAGAAAATTCATTCAACCATTTCAGAAAAAAATGTAGATAAAATTATATAATAGCAACAATAACAATAATCCCTCAACTGTACTTACTCCTCTTTTGTCGCTGAGCACTTGTTACCTCATTGCTTTATGATCACGGATACTGGCAAAGCCTGGGTCTCATCCTTTCTGTTTGCTTACTTCCTAAAATGTTAACAGTCAAACGATGAGAAGATTTAATTTATTTTGCACTGGAAATGGTCTAGCTCAAAGCAAGTCTCGATGCTGGCTGCAGCCACTGTGCACCACATGAATCTGTTCAACAGATTTGCCACGACACTGCAGGATCTGGATGGCATGTTCCCCAAAACGCACTTCTCCCGCTGCACCAGCTGAGCCTCAGCAGCAATGAGCGAGTTCTCTTGAGTGAAACACTCACAGCTGAGGTGTTCAACAGAGAGGAACAGACAGGAACAAGCACCTCAACAAATGATCCAATGACAAGGTGAGCAAGGAGAGGCAATGAGGAGAAAAGGGGGAGTGAAAACACAGGATCTTCAAAGGAAACATGGGCAGGAGGCAGGTGTGTGGGCACGTGGAAGGACTCAGAAGAGCTGTGGTGGCTGGAGCTCGTTCCTCTTGAAATACAGCTAACATTTCAATATCTTCATCTGTCATTTTAAACAAAGTATCTGGGTTTTTTCCCATTTTCTGGTACAAGCATGACTCAAAGCAGCCTCAGCTGACACAGCCACGAAACCATTCTTTCTCTTACTGTACTTACCTGCCTCATTTAATATCTGCCCCGAACTTCCTCAGTAATGTAGTCCACAGTCCCATAGATTTATTTATTCCCCCCTTCTTTTAAATCTGCCACCTGGACAGGATCAAGTTCTGCAGTGAATGAGAGGAGCATCCTATAGGAAGAACATTCAGCTCATCAAGGCAGTTGTAGTGCACTTGGTAGTGTGAGTTGAGGCCGTACCACAAATTGTAACTGTTCTTTTCTCTACCTTCTAAGAGCATTTGGCTTTATGGTCTTTAAGAAAAGTAAATGGAAGGCAGCAAGATATTACTGTATGTTAATAGGCTTAAATACACAGATTCATTTCACAGACAAAAGGAGATAGACAGAGGGAGAAAGCTTTAAATATTTCACTTTAATTTGCCTTTGGCATAAATTCTGCCAGCAGTAGTTTTATCTCTCAGTAGTAATACTATTTAGCTATCCAGTAACCATTCTTACAACTGTAAGAACACAAAGGTCACACAAATACAGATCAGAACTAAGAAAACTTAATGTTTAGCAACATTTTTACTTGCTGCTTATCCAGTAATTCCAGCTTTAAATGGACCATATGTGCTTATTTTGAAGAAACCTTTTAAAAATTTTTTCAAGTGCCTCATTCTAAAAGTAATATTTATGCAGTCTAACATTGAAGATAGTGAAGACCAGAAGCTGCTTACCATAACAGAGAAACAAATTTATAGGCCATCACAGATTCATATTAATTGTACAGAAGCAGGGAAAATGAAAGCCAAAAATGCAGACAACCTAGTTCCCTCACTATGAAATAGCTGTTTATTGGATTTTATTTCCTTACTCTCCAGTAGATGGCAATCCAGCACTTGGCCAATAAAACAGTCATGTGGAGACACTTCTCTGTATACAAGTCTGTGGGGGGTTTAGTTATATATTCTAAGTCCAACTCTGGACTGCAAACTTTATCCAAGTGAATCATTCAAGTAGTGTTTTATTATATTGCTGGTTAGCATGAGACAACATCAGAACAAATAAGACTTGAGAAGTGAATGTGGAAATGGCACTGTCTTTCAGAGCAGGGCAAAATTTTAATGTCTTTAATGGCTGCTTGTTATTTTAGTTTTGCCTCTTACATGGATTTTTAGAAGACTTGGGAGGTAAAATTATAAATTTTGATATCTTCCCATTTGGAAGTTTACTTGCTCATGAAGTGTTGTATTTCTCGTGTTTAAGAAAAGATTGCACAGAACTCCCTGAATTCTCTCCCTTCTGTATGACCCTCTCTCCAGGAGGTAGCCATGTGTCACAGAGTGTCTGTGCCTTGTCCGCTCATTTCCATTGCTCCAGGGACATTTCTGGGGTTGTCACTGGAAGATCAAATCCACAGAATATGTCAGATTTGGCACGGACTCTGCTTCAGCTGCCAGCCTGGCTACTTACCTGTCCCACCTGCCCACATCACCAGAGCCTTCTGTATGATTTGGGGTGGATGCAAGTGGTGGTATTTCCCTTCAGAGCAGGGAGCTAGGGGAGGTATGGATTTAGGGGCATCAGAAGGGAGATCAGAGGGGTTGGCACCAGCTGTGCATTGCATGACACAGAGATGGCTGAAGTGCTCCTCATCATCCCATGGCTGTGTCCCAGTTCAGGGCTGCACAGGCAGGGAGACCCATAGTCCAGCGAGGTTACCTGGAGAGAGGTAGGACACATCCTTCTGTGGAAGAGAGTGACAAGTCAGTTAGCAACAAAGTGAAGGGAAGGCAAGGAATTAATAGAGGTTCAAGTGTATTTTGCTAATCTCTCTGAGACCTCATAGGCTTTCTCCAGCACTTCCTTTATGCATTTGTTTTGAAGCTTTATGATTTCTAAAAGTATGGATTGATAGGAGCAAAAACGGCCCTTTGTCAAATATTTGACCCTTTTGTAACAGAGATGAAAGCAGCAGCCCTGGAGAACAGTTTCCATTTTCAGACCCTTGTACCAGCCATCAATTACTATTTGCACTCCACCTTGAATCAAGGTGGAGCTTGAAGGAAACCGCAGGTTTCCACAGGATGGAGATAACGGCAGCAAGTGGCAGAGTTCCTGTACAAATGTGGCTCAGAGAGGCTCACGCTGTTTTTTTGTTAATTGGCTCACTAGCAACAAGGGTGGGGCTGCTTATCTGGTCTGCTGTCATCATTTGGGTTTTGTTTGGTTGGTTTTTAAAAAGCCCTCGGGTTTTAGACATAATTGATGCACAGGAGGCGACAAACCTTATAGCGGCTGCTTCCTTTATAGGTTAAGCCAGCGAGCAGAAACTGTATGTCTGGGAAAATTAACAATCACTTTCATGTTCCCACTGCTACACGTGAGGAAGGATGAATTGGATGTTGCAATTCAGAGTTAGCCACAGCCTGCTCAGAACAGCACAGAAACACAGAACAGCAGCCCATGGCAAGAGCCTGATGTCTCGCCTTGTCCAGTGGTAATTGTCCTGAGCCAAGAGATGCCTCTTCTGGGGGAGAACAGCATGTAGTTCCCACAAGCGGAAATAAATTAGAACTTTCTTCTTGTCCTCAAATTCTTCATATATTTTTAAGGAGTTCCTCCTTTAAAAATATATGCTTAAATTAACTTATTAAATGCATAATAAGGCAAGGCACAACCTCGCCTAATTCACATCCAATATACGTCTGAGAATGGGAGGCCTCTGTGTTCCCAGAAGGTAAGAAACATGCTCCTATTTTTAAGACATTCATCAGCTTTCCACTAATTTCTTCATCCAGCCCTTCCTTCTTTCCCACCTGTCTCTTCCAGTAAGCCTCACTACCACCTCAGCCGTTCCATGAGCTGGCTGATCCCTTTTCCTTCCTCCTGTGCCCTTAATGCAGCCAGAGCAAATACATGCCAGGAATACTACAGAGATGGATTTTCACTTTGGCTGCTTGGAGGGACTGCCATGCTTGGGTGATTCAGGCACACCTTGGGAGAGCACGAAGGAAGAAGAGGGGCACAGCCTGGAAATGTTATTCCCACAGCGCACGCAGGATTAAACAGAAGTAAGGAACCCTATTGGGGCTGATATTGGAAATAACAGAAAACAAATAAGAGAAATCAAATGTTTCCTACTCTGGCACTGTGAAAACCTTGCACAAGCTTCAAGGTGCAACCTGACAGATCTTTGCTGTTTGCTCTAAGCAGGATTCATCTAGATTTACTTCACTTACATCAAGAAGACGGTGTATAGGATTTCACTGTTAGTCACTAAAACTTCCTGCCTCTCTGGGCCTTTCACTGCTTGTGCCTCAGGACTCAATGCTCCCAGTAAAAGCAGTATTTCTCAGAATTAAAGAGTGAATCTGGCATGGATGTTCTCTCAATCACCTAATTGAATTGAGTTTCTCTTCTCCAAATAGCATCTTGAATTCACAGAACTTTATAAAAGTTCTCAGCAAAGTAGATACGCCTGGAAAAACGAGCAGAAATAGTCACTGTCATGGAGGGTCTCCAGCTCACTGGTTTGTTTTCCTGCCTCCCTTTCGCAGCTGAACCTGGGATCTTTGTGAGGCCTTGAGGAGGTATTCGCCAGATCCGTGCAGTGTTAACCGTATTTTCCCCAGGCCACTTATACCTCTTGGGCTGCTGGCACAGGGCATCACGAGCCACTTTTGTTTGTGCACGCTCCGAAGTGAGCACCAAACAATGACCAGAACTTGACAGAACCTTGGCTCTGGTTTTCTCACAGGCCAAACACGTAACGTGACAGGAGAAGGCAGTGGGATGCAGCTCACAAGGATGTAAGGAGTGAGGGTGAATCTTGCTTTACTGTGTATGCAGACAAGCACAGACAAATTTGTTTATGTGTTCCTGGGCATGGAACAACCCTGAAGCTTTGCCTGCAAGGTTAAACGCTGTGTTGCAGCCACCTGTCAGCTCCAGGGGAGACATATCCACACAGGGACAGGCATTGCGTGGGAGATTGGGCCATTGCTTGTGATGGGAATTTGCATGAATCCTCACAGACTCAGGTAGAAGCCTCCCATATTCCAGAAGCAAGACACAACGGACGAAATTGCTAAAAAAGACACCAAAAAAAAAAAAACAACCCAAACAAGTTTTTGAATGCCTTCCAGAGGTTTTCCTGCGCCAAAAAGCCAATTTTTGAATCACACTCATGTATATTAGAAAGCAGCCTGAAACCCTTCCTTACATTGTCATCAGCCTGAGGAGAAGAAAACTGAGAAGGCAGCAGTTGGTCCTAAGGCATGTTCTAAATCCGAAGAAGTCTCTCTCAAAGGGAAGTGGTTTAATGAATTGAGAGAGCCTCTCATCTCTCATTTCATTAGATGACTTTATTAAGCACATAAGCGCTTATTTGTGTAATTGAATTGATCTAAGCCATTCTTCTGCTCTTCAGAAATTGCACTGCTCCAAATCCAAAATACCTTCTATAATGCTCATGCTTTGATGTTCACAAGCAAGTGCAGCCTGTGCTGCTCTGTAACAGCAGCAGATCTGATTGCAGTGGGAGGCAGGAAGGGAGCAATCCCGCTTCTCACTCTCAGCAAATGTGGCCTTACTCATGCAGCAGCTCCTGTGGATGGCAGGCAATTCAGTGCTGCTAAAAGGAAACAAAAAGGCATGTAGTGTTTGCCTGTAGTCTCAGTGTGCTCAGGAGCATCACTAATCTTGCTTTCAGATAGCCAGTGCCAGCTGTAAAACTGCTCACACCTCAGGGTATAGTAGGTGGTCCACAGGATTGCAAATTCCTTTAGTTTTTGGCTTTGTAGGATTGCTAGGACCTGAACACACTTGTAAGTTGAGCAAACCTTAGCTCTCACTACTAAGCTCGTTCCAGTGGGGACTCTGGACATCAGAGTGGAAGACAGGCTACTGTCACACTGCTAGTGCTGTACAAGAACAGCTCACCACAGAGTTGAGGTGGCATTGCATGGTTTTTTTTTAATCAACACTGAACTTACCAGAGAGACAATCCAGTTCCACTTTTCGAGGCAGAGAAATGGTGGTGGTTTTTTTGTTTGGCTAAGTGCAAATGGAGCCACTTAAACCACAACTTTAAAAGTGAATGCTAGTATTAGGTAACAGCTTAGTCGTGCTTCAGTAAAACATTAAAAAAAAAAAAAGTAACTTCCATTTTTAGTACCTGGTGAGTACCATAGGAGTCAGTTGAGCAAAACAGCAAAACAGTGGGGAAAAAAAAAAAAAAAAAAGGCAGAAACCCCCCCCCAGTAGATTGATAGCCTTATTCACAAGGGTGCCCCCTTAAGGCAAGATTTGCGGACATAAACACCAGTCTTGTTTTTACAAACTCGCACAGCTGTGTATGCATTCTGCGGGTAAATGAAAAAAATGCAACTTGTGGGAATTTCAGAATAGCATATGCATAATATCATAAGGAATGTAGAACTTGTCAGGGATGCAAAGGGCTCTGCCTACCTGGGATGTGATCCACCTTGGGAGAGCCAAGTCCAGAACCTCCAAGCCTATGCAGGACTCGTCTCGGAGATGGTGAGCTTAAGCAGATTCAATAAACAACACAGCTGATTAAAGTGCAAAATTGTAATCCAAACTCACCTTTCTCTCCTACTCAAACCTGTCTAGTCTTGAAAGCAGCTAATCCCACCAAGCGTCTTTCTGTTTGACCATAGGTACCTATTTTCCATGAACTTCAACTGCAGCAGGCCAAGCAACAATATTCCTTTGAAATAAGACCTATGGCTTTGTTCTAGTCTGACTCTTTCTGGAAGGATACTAATTCTATAGATGTTTTGAAAAGTTTTTAAAGAGGGCTTGGTGTCTTTTTGGTGTAGAATATTAATAAGTTCATTTACGTGTGCAAAAATTCTTCTGCTTGGAGTCAGGCCCAAATCCACTGGAAATGACAGAATCTCGGTAATATCAGAGCTTTGGAGTTAGAATTCGAACATTGTCAGTACACTTACACCTGCAAGCACAGTCATGTAGGCACAAGCTCAGCATAGACTACTTGAGCTACAGAATTGAAGGAAATAAATAATGATGTCCATTCATGCAGTGAAAGACGGCAATGCCTGCAAAAGGGAAAGGCTAAGAGCTAGTAAGAATCATAGAATCACAGAATATGCTGAGTTGGAAGGGACCCACAAGGATCATTGAGTCAAACTTCTGTCCCTGCACAGAACCATCCCCAAGAGTGACACCATTTATTTCATACTGCTTCCTGAATGTTAAAGGATTAACCTTTAGTGGACTCCTGAGGTAGCTCTGGTGGTACATGTAACATTACATTCATAGCTTTTAAGTCTCTATGGGCGTACACGTGAACCCTCTGCTCAGGCATAAAGTTTCTCTTTCCAAGCATTAGCAGCAAGAATTTTTAGCATGTTTCTCCCACATCTCTTTTTCTGGTGCAAACACATATGGAAAGAGAACTTTTAGAATAAGGATAGGTATGTATGTGTTGGGGGGTGGCGGTGTTTGGTTTTGGCAGCAGCTACTGCGGTTAGCACACATTTGGATCAAACACAGCAGCAAAATGCTGAGAGCAATAGATGGGGGCTTTGTGTTTCAGCTGCTCCCAACGCAATCCTGGACCACAGCAATTTTGGAAGGGAAGCAATACTCGTTCCAGCTGCAGAAATGGCAAGCGCCCTTGCTTTTCATGTTGTGCAGTGTTTGTTTTGTTTTTATTTCTGTTTTGCTTCTTGAGAGACCCTTGGAAACAGCCTGTCCCGGCGCCAGCCGCTCCCGCTGCCCGCGGCGCCCTCTGCCGCCCGAGCGCCCTCAGGGACCCACAGAGCGCATGGAGAGCTCGCAGACCTCACCTCCCTCATTCCCACGGAATGTTCGCCACGTCGCGCAGTTCTGATGGGAGCGCTGCCCGAGGGGAGCCGAAGATTCGGCTGCCTGGATCCAGCCCAAAAGATTGTTTTCCTCTTTATGTCCTTTCCTGAGTTCAGCTTCCGGTTAACGACAACTCGTGCAGACACAGCCCCCCCCTCCCCCCCCCCCCCCCCCCCCAATTCCTTGGGGCTAAATCCACAAAGGATTAACTTCAAGCTGTTGCCAGGAGGAGCTGGCAGCACGCTGTTACGCAGCTAAGCGTACCCTTTAATTACACAGCAAATTTAACCAGACCAACAAACGCAAAGCAGTAAGCAAGAAGTTACTCAAGTCTGGAAGGAAGTGCCAAGAGTCGCAAGGCTCCTTTGCCCCAAACCCTGGACATAGGCATTATATCACAACTAGAGACATTACCGGACTGCTCAGGAGTTACAGCTTCAGGAGTTACAGCACTTCACCAGCCAAACGAAGCACCGCCGCATTTGAAAACCAGGTCTGAAATCCCTCCCGGCAGGCAAGAGCTGTAACTGCAACTCCACAGCATTTCACTCATGGGCCCTTTCTCTGGGTCCACCAGTTATTAATTATTCCATTGCAAAGTGGTAAAGCTCCCAAGGGGAGACCTGTGAGACCTCTCACACATACCGCGCTGAGCCCAGCAGCTGGACATTCACAGGATATAACAGACAGAGTTTGGACAGTGCTGATACACATCACATCATAATTTAACAGCTGCTTCTAGTCCTGGATTATCAGGGCTTTTAATATTTTAAATGTTTTAAACCTTTTTCTCCTGCTGTAGATTTGTTGAGAGTGCTTACAAGGAGAGGAACTAGAGGCTTGGTAAGCTACAGGTTGAGGACCCAGGATATAAGCAAAAAGATTAAATCACTGGACATCGCTACTAAAGCACTAAATAGAGAATCTGTTAGCAAAATTAAAAACAACGAAAAAAAAGAGAGAGACCATGGAAATTTATTTACTTTTTATCTATGAACAGTATGACATATAATTATAGACAAGTTTTGATACACAGGAAAACCCTTTTGTCAACCATTTTTTTTGCTAAATGAAACAGCACAATAATCTTTACACATTCATATTTTGTTTTTGTTTTTTTTTTTCTTTACAATACACAGCTTTCTTGGGTTGAAGCAAACTGCAGGACATATTGAGTACTGGTATATTACAGCTACTTACATCATTTAAGAACAGCAAATGGAGAAAAATAAGTTATTTAAATATTGATTTCATATACAGAAAGTGCAACTTTGTTAGTTGTTACATAACTTGCTTGACAGTTTTGATTCCCCAAAGGGTGTCAATTAATGATAAAAGTATCTTGGACCAAAAGTATTATTTATTCTAAAAATAATACAGTACAACTGCACAGCTGTGACTTGGTGAATCGACCACTATTGCTGCTCTTAGAGATGATGGCCTGTTTGAATAATGCAATGTTTAATGCTTCTGATCATGCTCCCAGTCTGCATCCACAGCCAGGCTCATATAAGAGCACAGGGAATTGCCACCTGGGTAGCAACAGCAGGTTATTGATCAAAGCACAGGATTATGATGGCATTTGGTAATATTTTGGGCTTGCTGCTTCTATTGTTAAATAGCTGTTTGAATTACTAAGATACAATGGATAGATACTTAACATGGTAAGCCTGAGCAGAGTAGATGAGGATTCCAGCAGCAGGTTTCTTCTGTGCTTCCCAAGAGTTAACGAGTGAACTTTTGCTTAGAGCACGGAAGGGTTGCAAGAAGATGCAAGAGGTTACGGCTCTCATAATGCACCACCTCACCTGCTTGGGGAATGCCACAGGTCACTGAAACCACAGCAGGGAAGCTCAAACACTGAGAAGCTTAAGGCTTTTTTTAGATTAGAATATAAACTAAAATTGTAATTCAAATAAGACCACAAAGCACAGTCCTTAAAAGAAAACAAAACAAATATAAAAATGATAAATCTCAAACTGATCACTCCAGTCCTGATGGGTGTGATTTGGTTTCCCTGGGTCACATAATAATTTAAAAAGTATGGATTTACAAAGAGAATTTGGCAAACAGGTTCAGCTTATTACCATAATTCTCCTTCTGTTATTAAGAGAGTGGAAAGTGATTAATATGGGAGAGCTTCATTATTTGACTTGTCTTCCCTGCAACACGAGGAAATTTGTTTCCTATTTTATTGCTATAGTCAGCTTGGACTTTTCCCTTGCTCCAGTATAACTGCTGTCCACTTACTTCAACTCTGTTCTGGTCCCTGCCAGCAATCCCAGGAAGTCTCAATACTCTTTCCATCTCCTGCTTACTGATAGTCACCATGTAAGCCTCAGAGAGCAACAAGAGAAAAATAAACATTATTAAAAAAACACTTAATTTTTTTAAACTTTTTTTCTTTTTTTTTTTTAGAATCATAGAAAATACTGAGCTACAAAAGGGGACCCATCGAGTCAAACTCCTGGCCCTGCACAGCACCATCCCCAAGAGTCACACCATGTACCTGAGGAGTGTTGTCCAAATGTCTCTTGAACTCTCTCAGGCTCTGAGAGAGTGGTCAGGTGCTGTGACCACTTCCCTGGGGAGCCTGTTCCAGTGCCAAACCACCCTCTGGGTGAAAAACCTTTTCCTGATATCCAACCTAAACCTCCCCTGACTCAGCTTCATGCCATTCCCTTGGGTCCTGTCCCTGGTCACCAGAGTGAAGAGATCGATACCTGCCCTTCTGCTTCCTCTCATGAGGATGTTGAGACTGCAATGAGGTCTGCCCTCAGTCTCCTCCAGGCTGAACAGACTCAGCTGTTCCTCACAAAGCTTCCCCTCCAGACCCTTCACCATCCTTGCGGCCCTCCTTTGCATGCTCCTCAATAGCTTAATGTTTTTTCCATATTCTGGTGCCCAAAACTGCACACAGGACTCGGAGGTGAGGCTGCACCCGATTTTCACCAGCTGTACAAAACATGTCTGCAGTATGTCTCTTGATTCTGTCATATCAGAACATGCTGCTTATCCGACACCAAGGAGAATATTACAGAGCTTTGCTTGAGAACAATTTGAAGTTGCATCAGTGAATTAGTTGCCTTCATATGATGGTGTGCAGTAGACACTGGTGAAATACGAAAACAGGGAAGTAAACCTAACAGCTATCAATTGTACCAGGAGGCAAATTAATTATCATCTGTAGTAAAATGCATATTCATGTACTTAAAACATGACCACGAAAGGGCCAGATATAGTAAGCAATCATGGAGCAACCACAATTTTTCATTCATCTGAGAGCATTTTATCAGGAGAAGTCATTAGCTCAGTATGAGGCTGGGATAATTAGGGCACTGAACAGTGAAGTGCCTTGTCTGGTTTTATACAGTAAATTGATGTCAGAACTGATATTGGAAATAGCTACACATCTTGGCCTGTGCCCAGGTTCCTATACTATCTTCTTTTGCCTGTCAGACTAAGCTTGCTCTGTCTTCCATGGAGCATTTGCACTACAAGAAGCTGAAGGACACACCATATATAGACCCCAAAGAAAAAGCTAGTTATGTACTATTCATGATAATTTGTATTTGGTATATAAAACGTGTACCCAATATAGAAAAATAAAATCTGTCATTAGTCATATATGCGACTGGAATGTTTCACATGGAGTTAGACAGAAAAATATCATTGCATCATGAAAAATGGTTCATTACATTGGCCGGAACAATGCTCTTTTCCAGTGAGAGGTAACATTAATGCAGTGGTGAGGGAAATCAACTGTTCTAAAAATCACAGTGTTATTCATAAGACTATATGGGAATTTTCTTGTCCATGCAATGGAATTACTAGGTCTAATGATTTCCATGGGACACAATTTGCTTTTTCAATGCAAGTGAATTTTCATTTGCAGAAACCCACTGTTTGGAATCAATATGGTCAGGATACCAAGTCAAAGCTGCAGCATAATGATTGACAGTATAACACAGTACACAGAATATGATTAAAATGAAAAGCAGTTACATATATACAAGGCAGTATATCTTGGAACAGTTTAGTAACAACAGTAAATGCAGACTGTAGTGAACAAGGAGTTAACCTGACAACTGAAACCTAGCATAACCCTGCATTTGTAAAAGCACCTCTGCAACACGGGAGATGTTATGATGAGGCATTTTATAGAAGCTACTTCAGCTGGAAATCACCCTAAATGCAACTTAAGTGTGACAGGTTGAAACAAGGCTTGGGAAATGTGAATACAGGTAAGTGAACACTAGGTAACTGCTTAAAAGCGTATTTTAAGGCAAATAAAAAGCTGATTGCTAGAAAGCAGTTATAAAAATGACCTCAGCTCTGTACAAATAAAAAGAAGCTTTCTGACTCTCTGTGGGTTAGTTGCATTGAAGTGACAGAGATGGACCACACTGAAAACTAGTTTCAGTCCATCAACTTCAGCCTAGCTAAAGGCTTCGTGGCAACTGGGACCTATACCAAGCAACAGCAAAGATGACTGGGGAGGGCTTTGTGTTTAGCTCTAGACTGCTAAAATAAACAAAAGGTATTTGCATAACAGCTTCTACTGGAATTTGCACCTTGATTTGTACCTGATCTTTAGGACTGATTTCAGGTACCGGGAACCTAGATGTACAAAAGACCTATTAACAGCATCACTATCACAAACTCGAGGAAAATGTGCAAGGGTCCCTTAATTCTGTGAAGCTGTCTGATTCTCAGGCCAACCCTGTGCAGTTTTTGAAATAGGAATACTTTAGATGGGAGTGAGGGGGGAGGGAAGTACCACATCTGTGTTACCTGGTGGTTGCTTCTCTTCTCCTTCAGTTGCCAAAGACTTTCATATCCTTTGAAGAAGATATCTGCCTGTCCTGGGGAGCCACTTCCTTGATCCCTTTAGCTACGTGAAGTAATTAGAGCGATACTGGTGCAGGAAGAAGCAGTGGATTCTCAACCAGGCAATGTCACACTATGGAGCATGTTAAATTGCCTCTGGATCAAGAGGTTTGAAGAGTCTTGCTGCTGCCAGGAGCTTGCTTATGTGCCTTTCCTCTGTGATGCCAGCTTTTTGAAGGCAAGTTTGTGACAGAGAAGGCACTTTGCTCAGTGTGTTGAAACCTGCTTCTGTGAGCAGGCTAGAATACATAGGCAGACCAATGGAAATCAGCCAGTCAGATACAGAGGTGATGAGTCCTGGGGATACAGGTTTACGGCAAATTTCTGTGAGTCCTCCACTTGGAATCTGAGGAGTAAAAAAAGAAAGATAAGAGAACCCTTAAGGTTAAACATACCTGATTCTACAAAGAGTATTTTTTTTTTCTCTTCCAAACTGGTAGAATTTCATAGCAGGTGTTTTAGCTTCTCTCATGTCTCTTTTGTCAGTATGAGAGTGGTGTGGGCTGAAAGGCTCAGATCCCTCGGCCAGAAGCAATGCCAACAATTTGGGCAATACAGACACAGTGGGCAGTATCCAGCTGTTTGGCTGACTGTCAAGTACCATTCTGAATTAATTTGAGATCAGTAAAGAATACTCAGCAACAAGACTTTTCAGAGTGATCCATTTAATTTCTCAGTAAAGCAAGAAAATACCAATTTTGCCTATTACCTCCTGAGACAGACCAAGTTCTCTCAGAAAAAGCAATCATAGTTTTTGATCGTTTCTCCCTTCTGCTTTTGCTAAAGAGGAGTGGACACTAGTATGGTTTAAGAAATGAAAAAGGAGTGTAAAACCTTTCAGACTTTAATACAGAAGCATTTAACACATGCCACCCTTAGTGAGCAAGTCTCTGTTACCACTGCTTGCAGTCTGCTTGGACTTTTAAGACCATTATTTGGTCAAGAGAGGGCTATCCACTCTCAACTACTGACTGTCCTCCTTTGGGACTGGGGGAGGTACCCCCTGCCCCTGCAGTATCTCTACCTATGCTGTACCTGCTAGAGGAACATAAGGAGCACTTCTGTACCAGGACTTCTCAAGTATCTCCCTTTACTACTAGTCAGTCCTTTTAAAAGTCTGCTCGTAAATAAGAAAATCCGCTTTATGGGAATACTCACTGCCATGCGATGCTGCTTCCTCAGCTGCTTTACCCGGATTTGGTCCATGTTTGTAGCAACGTCCTTTTCAGGCTGCTCTAAGTCTTCAGAGTACCTCTGTACCAAAGCCTCAGGAATGCCACAGCGACCATGCTGAATGTTCCCAGACACAAAGGAGAGAGGACAGATTAAAGAAGTGTATCTATACAGACCAACCAATGCAACAGAAAGAGAAGTGCAAGAGGGAGCAAGAAAGAGATTTCCTCGAGGTTCCATGAAAACTGAAAAAGTAATCCCTAAAAGACTCCTTCCTTCCCCCCGCAAAAAGATGTACTAGTTTATGCTATCAATTCAGAGTTTCTTGGAAACATAAAATCTAATCATTACCTCCTTTTTCAGTTCTACTGCCCCACATTAGCAGAGAAAGACATTTCCATGCCCAGTGCCATCAAGGCACCAGAGGTCTGAAAAGATGACTGTTCAGACTAAGTCTGGGATTTCTGAGTCCCCCACAACACAAGAACTACTTTAGGCATACAGTCTGATAGCAAAGACAGAATTATAGAATGTCTAATGTCCCAACAATTGCTGGTTTATCTTACCCACAAAAAATGTCAGATACAATGAATGACAGACTATCCCCTGGAATGCCAGCAGAATAAAACCACTGAAGTGATTACCACTTACCTTGTCTGAGTATGGTTCTTCAGTAAGATCAATGTCTTCAGACTGCAACTTGTTTTCTATAACCATTTCCAGATCCATTCCTCTGCTACAAGAGACCTTCCTTGCTGATGCAGGACCGAGCTTTACCACATGCTGCTGAACACTAGCAGTCTCTGGGAGCTCCGACAGCCAGGGTGGCAGCGGGCTAGGAGGGCTGCTGGGTTCCTGTTCAGAAGATGTCCTATGGACAGGTACTCCATGACAATCAATGAGAGTGGATGAGCTGGTCTTTTTTACTGGCAAACATGGTGCTTCTGAACTTGAGTGGTTTCCACTTGTGGTCATGGGAGGATGATATAATCCATTAGAAAGGCGTTCTCGGCATTTTTTGGCAGGGACAGGTGGCGGCTGAGAAGGATTTTTTGGTTGCATTCTTGCCTCATTTGTGCCTTTTTGCTCAGCTTCTAGACCTCCCTTGAGGACTGGAGCATAATCAGCCCGTGCAAGGTCATGAAAACCTTTACTCTGTATTTCCAGAGATGTCCTTGTTGCATGATGCATCACTAAGGTAGGCTGAGCTTCACAGTTTTTCAGGGGGAATGGAGCAGGCTTTCCACCTGCAGTCTCCATTACAGAGCAGTTCAATTCCTTGGCTCTTCCCTTCTGAGAATTAACAGCTCCTTTGCCCTGCTTAGCCATGAAATCATCCACCTTACAGCTGCCTCCATGAGACTGAGGCGGCAAGGCAGAGCCAGTTGCCTTTTTAGCTATATCCAGTGAATCCTGAGGAAAAGAACCTACTTTCTTGTTAGCATCCTGTAAGTTAGTATTGGGTTCTCCCTGGAGATCATCCAGTGAGTGAGATCTTGGCCATACATCCGCACCTTGGGGGCCATCCAGAGTTTCATAGCTTCGACAAACAGCAACTGGTAAACTCCTGCGGTTCTTCTTCAGACCCGTGACAGCTGGAGGCTTGACAGAACTCTTCAGAGCACGATGTGCACAACTCAGCCGGCTTTCTTTTTCCCCCGGCTGCAGAGTTTCTATTGACTTGGTCAGTGGAAGTGTGGGATAATTTGATAGCTGATTTCTGCTGAAATCCCTAAAGCTATGTTCACTTGCTGATTTTGAGGGAGGAAGACAGGTCCTTCGAGTTTTACCTAGAAACAAATAAATCCACCATTAAAAATAAAATCTGCAGCTTAAATAACAGATCACTTCTAAATGCCTTTGAAACAAAATGATTCATTCCTTTTTTGTTAATTCTAAATGTAGACGAACTCACTGGCATTTCATGCATAAAGATTTGATTTGAACTTCTGTTTTATTAGTAAATGTTATCTTTTAAATAAAATACATCCAAAATACTGAATATCCTTCCTACTGTCCAATGTGCAGAGATTTGAGGTTTAGCTCATATAAACCTTGTTAAGTGTAGAAATACTGTATCCTACAGTTAGCACTGATACCCTATACTCCTCCTATGAAGTGGTTTGACAGGCCCCCCTGAAATAACTCAGAAGACGTACATTGTTTTCTTCTTCTCCAATTTGTTTAGTATATAAATAATAATGTTCATCTTTTAATAAAGTTTACTAGTTCATGTAGGATTTTTTTTAAAGACCCTGTTTATGAATTTTTAAATTATATGCCAATAGTGTTATTTCATCTTTTAAATGAGCAGCAAACTACTTGCAATGGCAAAACAGAGAGCAAGAAAGTGCAGGAAGAATGGTTTTGCATCAGCCCCTTTGGAAGGCTACTTTCAGGGACAGCAGAGTTTTACAGAAAAGGATCTTATGAGATGGAGAAGTGTTTCAAAAGGGAGTTTCAAGGGTGACTAATCTTAGTCTCAAGTCACAGTGTGTACTTTTAAGCAATAGATACTTTCTTCTTATACTCTTTGCCTTCAGAACTTTATCCTGAATGAAGTTCAGTGCTTGGCTTTTGAATAATATACACTGTTTACCTTGCATATGAATTAAAGAACCTGTTCAACCTAAAAAAATAAATACCTTGCTTCCTCTTGCCTCTTACTCTGCTCAAGGAGTTTAAAAAGCCAAAGTATCCAGAAAACTAGCAAAGAAAATGGAGGTTACATTTTAGAAGATATAAGGAAAACACTCTCAACAAAAAAAGTTAAAATCAAGGTGTGCCTATGAGGATGAATGTGAGCACACAGGAACTCCTCTCTCAGAAGCTGTATAGTTCACAGTTCAACTCAAGCTAAATATCACCATTTCCCCACAATGCTAATAGAGACACATCCCGCACTGAAGTTGTCTCCGTTGGTGCTATCTTGAGTTCAGGTAACTCAGAGAAGTAGCAGAAAGAACCTCTCTGCCTGCACCCTTCCATGCAGCTAGGCCACTGCCTTCTGAAAATAACCTGCAATCACATTAAAAAGATGTGTAAGAAATGTTACATTCACTTTTTAGTGCCTCCAGGCACTAATGTCAATATGTAATGAGCATGGAAAGGAGTATTCTCTTTCCATTATTCCAATTTGCTAGCACATGCCTGACTTGTGCAGTAATTCACCCTCTTGTCTGGGGGTTGCTGTCGCAGCTCATGCAACAAAATCCATGTGCCTTCTTTTCAATTTGCTATATCATTTAGAGGTTACACTGATTTTAGGGAAGTTCACTCAGGAACCTCAGCACTAAAAGAAAAGTTGTGAAAAACCCTACTACTGTGCAATATAAGCTCTTACTGAAGCCATAAGGGTATCTAGTTTAATCAAGCATTTAATTTCTTTAGAAATGGGGTATGTCTGTGTAAAGCCAGTAGCCTGGGAATGAAAAAAAGAAGAAATGGGGAACAGCAAAAGGAAAAAAAAAGAAAAAATGAAATTTTGTGAAAGTAAAATAAAATCTTTAGTTCATTCCAGTCCTGTTAGGCATACATATACAACTGAGGTGAGAATGGCAGGAAGTTCAAAATATTTTGTCTATAACATCTATAAGCTGACATGCAATCTTTTAAGCTCTCTGCTTCAAAATGGTTTAAAAGATACTGCTGGGTTCAATGCTATTGCTTTGTACAAAGGACAGTAGTTGAGAATGTAATTTCTTTTAATGCGATTTAAGTGAAGAGCAATATCAGCAGGGGAGCTATGATTTATTTCTCCTTTTTCATCTATTCCTTCCCTCCTCCTGACTGTCAGGTATAATTTCATTATGCTTCTGAGACACTAAAAAAGGAAGGTAGTATTTCCTGAAAACAGATTTTAAAATATATTTTTAAGTTGTTTTCACAAAGTGGAGAGTTATATAAATAATGCCCACAAATGTAACATTCCCTACCTTAAGGGAAAAAAAAAAAAAAAGAAAACAACCTGCAAGGGTTAAAGTGTAGAGCTAGTAAAGTTTAAATCACATTTTTAATGTTACGATTTTTGATAATAACTCAGTCTTATGAATTCCTGGTCCAGTTATGCAGTCTAATGCCTTTCATAGGGCTGTAAACCATAGAGGCATCTCTCATTTAAATGTCTGAAGAAGGACACAGATGTCTGGGTAAAAAATAGGATTACAAAGGTGGTCCTTGCACAGAATGAATGAAAAGTTTATATTATTTCCAGGTTCAGTTCAAGCTACAGGCAATACTTCAACTTTTCTGTTTGATGTTATGATTCAGTTCTTGCTAAACAAAGCACTGTCCACCTCTCATGATACTTCTTGTTATTACCATACAGGGAAGGAACTTTTCCATTCCTTGTCACCATCTACCTCAGAAGAAAGGAGACTATCTTGGGGAATTGTTCTAGAGATACCATAGATAACAGCAAAACATTTTCAATGTTTCTCGTAGTATTTTTTTCCTTATGGAAGATAGTCCTCAGAAATTTATGTATGCAAAACCAGACACAGAATGCAGAGTCCAAATCCCAGATTTTATTAACTTCATTTTGGCATTGCTTTCTGTGGCTATATTTTGGGTGCATTTCCAACCGCTCTGTTGACACAACAAAGATGATGGCACCTCAGACAATACTGGCTTCATTGCTTTTTCTACTGGTTACAAAGAAGTAGAAATGCACATTACATTAGGCAATGTGGCCACCTGTTCTATTGCTTCCTTTTCTGACTAATCAGGACTGAATGCTTAAGTGCTTAGAATGCCTGCCTGGTACTATGGGAATCTGGGCTTCAGTTTCTGAACAAATCAGAGAACACCCTTATCTCAAGCTGATAAAGGCCTGGTTTGACCGCTCATTCAAGTCTGCACATTGCACGTGCAATTTTACCTCTTTACATCCCCTCAAAAAAGCTATACAACATAACAAGTAAAGGTTCAAAGAAGCCAGGCAGGAACAGGGATGGGAATGACCTATAGGGAATAATTAATAGGGCTTCTCAGGCTAGAAAAGAGATGACTTGGGAAGGAGTATAACAGAGGTCTATACACAGATACTGTTAGGTATGGAGGTTCTAAGGAGGACCAGGGACATTCATAAAAAGTTTCAGGAAAATCGATGAATGCCAGGAAACAAACCCAAATTTTCAAGTCCTTAAATAAGTCACTCTCCAAGAGTGTCCTAAGAAGCATCAAATATGTATGCTCTGATCCTATATCATTCTGTAGCTATCTGCTTTTGGCCAGTCCTATGTGAATCAGATTTCTGATACGGTTTCCAAATGCACCTCAGACTGCCGACGCCTGCACGCAAAACAAGCCCAGTAACAGCACCACTGTCACAAGTCTAAGGGACAGCTTGCTCTCTCTGCCCTGTTCCTACATGGACTAATCATCTGATCATGGATGGTTACTTCCTGCTCTGAGGTTTTTCCTGTCTAACACTGGGTAGATCACAGACTGCATGCTCCTTGCTCTCTGTGAATTGAAACAAAACCACAATGCTGCTCGAAGTACACTGTAGATTCCTAAGAGAATATCCAACTATTTCTGCGGTGGCACCCAGGAAAGTACTCACAAAAGATACTCTGCTACAGTACATAGCAAACCATTTTCTAGCCAAAATGTAAAAGCAGCTCCGAAATCTTGAACTGATGCCAAAAGATCCAATATCAGCCCCAAATGGGACACTGTACTAGTCATAAAAATATTATGTATAATCATTCCCTGGAAAATCTGAAGGCTGGTTTCTCCTCAGAATGCACTTCCCCTTTATGAAGTGCTGATCTGGACATTATGATACTTATACCAGAAAAGTTACTATCCTAAATGAGAACAGAATGTATTTTGAAAACAATATGCATTTAAACAACTATGGACCATGAACTTTGCAAAGAAGGTGGAGCACATTTCAGATGAAATAGCCTCGACAAAAATCTCTGAATGAATCAAATGTTCTTTTCATAATGGTTTTCAAAACAAGCACTAAATGCATTTGTGAGCAAAAATGATGCAGAAATGCAGCAAGTCATACATAAGAAACAATATGAAAATCATCAGTATTTCACATTCTGGAAAACTCAGACAGAAATGTTAGTTTAAATGTAAGTATCCAAGCAGACAGGCAATTCCAATTGCTTTCTAAAGGTTTTATTATATTGTTAAAATAAGGAAAGCGTACAGGCAGCACTTTAACTTCAGTGTTACAGCTATCATTATGATTGTACTTAGAGATAAAAAAGAAAAGAAAATTGTCACATATGCCATATATTTAGCTATGATTCTATTCCAGCATGCCTAGTGGATGTGGATTCATATTCAAGAAAAAAGCCTCCCCACTCTCAGGAATTTAGTATACTGTCAATTTCAGGCACTCAGCTTCAAAGCAAATTGCAATTTTCTTCAATAAATGGTTATTTTTCAGTGGCAGACTAACAGAAAATACGCATACTAAGAGAAGGATCTTTAGCTTTTATTTTAAATTAGAAAAATGGCCACTGTAAGGGGTGTACTGAATCTATTTATTCTGTTCTTGGTTTCCTATTTATGGTGAATGTTAGCAATGAATCCAGGCAGTCTGAGGCCAAGGCATGGCTCAAAAGCTTGGAGTGAAAATGCCTAACTCAAACCAATTCCAGTTCTTTTAATATTTCATCCCTAATGACAAGTTTAGACCATCCCAGAAGTAAAGCATGCTCAACTGGCACAGTAACCTGTTTCTTCAGATCAGAGACAGCAATCTCTATTATCACCATCTGCCTTGGTTAATTTTTCAGTGTATCACCTTTCACTGATGCAGGATAAAGCAACGGGAACTGATATCATTAGCATTTTTTTCATAGTTTATTTCCTTGCCAACGTCTCAATAATTTAACTTTCTAGTGTTCATACACTAAAAAGTCCTAAATCTCTGCAGCTGTGCTCTGATCAGAGGACAATGCAACATATGACCCAAAGAAAACAGAAAAATATGGCCTAAAACAAAGAACATTTTTTCTTAACAGCTTTTGTATGGATTCAAAAGAGATCCTCCTAATCTCACTACAGTTCAGAGACTTCTCCATTGGTGGTCCCTTGGACTTAGGCTGTCAGTGTGCAAGCAGTGCAAGCCTCACGAGGCACAGTGACATGAGAATATGATTGAGAGTAGAGAAGGCAGGGGAAGGGCAGTGAAAAAGACTTGCTTTAGGATCACAAAAGAAAGACTATTTGTGATCTGTTTCCTCCTAATGCAAATAAATAAATTAGAAACAGTAGCAGTGAAAACCAACGGCTCAAGCCAAGAGGGAAAGACGTAGTCAGAGCAAAGGACAAAGTCAAGTAGGAAGTAGCCTGTGTTAGCTAGGAACAGGAGCAGAAGTGTATGAAGTTATCTACTGAAAAAAAAAGAATGCAGGAACTATAAGGCTCATTGTTGTCACCATTACCATTCTCCAGGTTTTCACTGCTTTCATAGCAGCCAGAATCCCGAGGAGAGCATCCGGTTAGGCCTTGGCCTTCAATGAGAAGTTTCTCCTGAGATCCTGACTGGTCGCTGTTACCTAGAGGATGTGAGAATACAGTGAAAAACAGACAAACAAAGTTTCCATTTCAAACACTACTGTCTTGTGTGTCCAGAGAAGGGCAACGCAGCTGGTGAGGGGTCTGGAGCACAAGTCTTATGAGCAGCGGTCGAGGGAGCTGGGGGTGTTGAGCTTGGAGAAAAGGAGGCTCAAGGGAGACAATTTCACTGTTGTAGCCAGGTGGGGGTCAGCCTCTTCTGCCACATAACAAACAATGGGACTAAAGGAAACAGCCTCAAGTTGTGCCAGGGGAGGTTTAGTTTGAGAATTAAGAAAAATTTCTTCATTTGAAAGGTGGTCAGGCCCTGTAACAAGTTGCCCATGGCAGTGGTTGAGTTACCATCACTGGAGGTATTTCAAAGACGTGTAGATGTGGCCCTCAGGGACATGGTTTAGTGGTGGACTTGGTTGGACTTGCTGTACCTGAAGGTCTTTACCAACCTAAATGATTCTATGATCTTCCCTATTGTATTATTTATATCAGAAAAGAGTGAGCATTAGGAAAAGTCATCACAAATGTTGGAAGCATTCATCCTGTTTGGTAAACGATTACCAACAGCTTCAGCAAGAGTGTGAGGGAGCAGCATGGGTACACAATGAAAGCAGAACGGAATTCCTGTGCATCTCAGCTGCCTTGGGGCCAAGTCCTGCAACTTACCACCACAGAAATTTATTTAAAATGATTCTTTCAGAGTTCTTTCTAAGACTTAAAAAAACCTCCAACACCCAAAACAGAAGAAAAGAGCTGAAAAGAACCAAGTCAAGTGAAAAAGAGCAAAATCCTAACTCTGAATTACATTCCAGAAGACCTGGAGGAAGGATTGGGACTGAGTCTGGCACATTAGATACTGTCCCCTAACAAAAGATGAAGGGACATGAAGGAGACTAATGGTGCCAATTCCTTCCTTCCTCGGTCTATGCAAAAAGCCAGTACTCAAGTGTGGTCCATCCAGCTTGCATACACTGGATTCCAGGAATTTACCCAGAATGTTTTGTCAGAAATCTTATTTTGTGAAGAAGCTAAATCTGGAGCTGAAGATACAGAATACCAGTGTCACAATGGAAGAACACCATTTATGCTGTGGGCTTTTTCCCCCTGCAATAAAATGTCAGAAATGGCTAGTCCAATTCCTACTCTCAGCACGTGACAGGTAATTATGGGGTGGAACTGTGTGCTGTTGCCCCTCCCAGATTCCAGCTGTCTGGTCCCAACTTCTCTTTCTCCTCATCATCCTGACTTGGAGCTGGAATTTGTACTTTCCAACCACCAAATCTTCAAGTTTTCAAACCAAAATTGAAGGGTTCTGAAAAAAAATTACTTCAGAGAAGTTCAGCTTTTAAATAGGTCTACAGATAATGAAAAGAAGCTCATCTTAAGTGACAAAAAGCTACTCTGATATAAGTGAAAAGAAACTAATTCTGCAACTGCAACTTTATTGGGAGATGGAGAAGGGCAAGGAAAGAGTGGATGCCTCTTTGGGAAATGAATAAGAAAGCTACACGGGCCACACAGCACTGTCTAAAGACACTAACCACACATATTGCTGTAATTGGATTAAGTATTTCCCACTTAATAACAGCTGTTTAAATTGCTGCTATGGCAGTTTAAGCTAAAACATTTGCACAGAAGCAACTGAGAAAGCCCTCACACAATCCATTCTACTGATTCTGCTTGGTGGATACCAACCTTGTACTGTCGCTTGGAGATGAAGGGCAAATTCAGTACTGTCTTAGGTTGCTGCAGCTAGGCTTTGCTTACTCCTGTGCAGCAAAGAAATCCTTGCATTTGACCGCCATGGCTTACTCCACTTTTCCTTGTCTTTGCAACCACTTTCCTGAGACCATGTGTTCAGTGAGCAAAACTGCACTGCTGTACTCAGATAGGTGGGTCACTGTTTTTCACTCTTTGCACTTGCCTGATTTATTTGCTCCCTTTGCAAATTGCTGTGTTGTCATGTACGCAACCTGAAGCTACCTTTACAATCCTGCAATTAACAGTCCAAGAACCAAAAGCATGTGCAGATGAAATTAATTCACATTACACTTTTCCACAGCCCTCTAGGCTTTGACTTTTTTTTTTTACTCTTGATAATCTTAATCTCTTCCCTCTAATCTGGAAATTTCTTCTTTCCTATTCTCTATGTCTCAGCCTCTTACTTTGAATAGGTTAACTCAGGATTTATTCTTGAACATCAGTATTCTAAAATGTTGTGTGTTGTACACTTGATATTCATTAAGTTGGGCGGCAAGGCTTACATGAACAGAATAATTCCAGCAGAACAAAAGGAAGTCTTAAGTCACTCCTCAAAAATCTAACGTTACACAGGATTACCCTGGAAATAACTAGATTAGGAAAAAAAAATGAGAGATCAAAATCCTGGAACAAGTTTTCTGCTTTAAGGGGTTCACAAGGTTCTTGGCAGAGCTCTACTAAAACAGAAAACCTCAAACATCCCACGTACTATCATATTCCTGAAGAAGTTCCACTGCTGTGAGGAGAACAGCTCTGTGCTCAGGATCTCGGATGTTCAGTTCATCCAAATCTTCTTCTTCTAAAAGCTTAAAGGTATCCAGATCTTCATAACCATTGAACAGAAAAGTGGGCATGTGCTCCTGCACAAAGGGAAAAAAATAAGAAGAGCTGTAAGACAAAATATTTATTCAACTTACTTTGTCAATAAAAATACTAAAAGAGATTTTTGCAACCAGCAAGAAATGCAATAGTTAAGTAAGTGCAAACCAAAATTACCGCATTATAGTTTGCATAAACACTGCTGTGAGTTCAGGGAGGAGCTGTGCCAGAACTAGAATGCTCCACGTACAGTTTTGTTTGGAATGCACTGTATTATATGGCCCGGGTATCATGCTACCTGAAGGCACAGCATGGCATGGCTCTGTATGAGCGGAGAAGTACATAGGAAGAATGACAGCCACACCAATTTATCCCAAGAAACACGGAAAAAAATGTCCACTTTAAAGACAGGGTAATTATTGTTATTTTACACTTTTTGCTTGCCTCTGGAGTGTGCTAGCCTGTGGTCACACGGTGCAACGATTTACAGCCTCTGAGTGCACATGACTCACAGCCTGCAGCACTTCATCACGCCTGACAGGCAATTCTGCCTGGCTTCAGCTATTTTCACTCTGCAGCTAAGACCTGATTCTGCTAAGAGGTGTCACAATCCTTAGGATAATGAATCTGGTGTGCAGCTTCCAAAACTAACAACTTCAAAGGTGTGGTCCCCTTCCTGCAAGCAAAAGTGAAGGGTAAGCAGAGAGAGAAAGAATTTGGACCTTCAAATTGATGCGATCCAAGAGATCCTCAACTGACTTGGGCTGGGGAGGTCTGCTTTTTCGACGTCTCCTGGTGGGCCGCTTCGGCTTCTCTTCCTCTTCATTTAACACATCCACATAGATAAATTTGAAGGTGCCAACTTTGTTGTTCAACAGACCCATCCAAGTGCCCATGGGGGGTTTGCTGATTATATCAATGATGTCACCTTTCTGCAGACCAAAGAAGCAAGAAAGCCACTTAGCTTTCTGACAGATATTTAAGCAAACACACCCACTTGGATTTCCATGTACATGGGATGGACAACACACTTTCGTTTTCAAAAGGTTAACCACAGCTCTTGCAAAAATGTCTGATTATACTTGTTTTGCAACTGGAAGAAAAGGGAATTAGGTGACATGCCTTACACCACAGAGCAAGTCAACAAAAGAACCTGGAATGGACCCCGACTGTCCAGATTCACAACCCTGCTGACATCTTTCCAGAGCATCAGTGCTGTTTGGAACAGAAGTCTCTATGCTTGCAACTACCTAAAATTGGTGCAAAGCAGAACATGCTCAGTGTATGTGGGAACAACTTCACATCAGATCTCCTGAGCAAAGAAAGCCAGTGCAGAAGGAACCAACAAAATTGCTTTTCCTAACGTGCTCCTGGCCATAAAAAGAAACGGACACACAACTGCTTTTGCATGCCTCAGGAGATTACCTTACATACATCTGCTTTAATAGGAATTAGCTGCCCTTGGAATTTTAAGTAATGAATGTGAGGAGTCAGATAATTTGAACACAGCACAACTAAAAATAATCAAAGCTGATATCCAGAAAAATTAAAGGGGGTGACCACTCAGTTAGCAAAGTATTTCAGTATAAACTCAAACTGAAATGCCTTTAAGAGACACTGTGTGCAGGTGCATGCACATTTCTTCCAAGAGTTGTGAAAATTTTTCCATTGAGGATTATTTCATTGCGGCAGACAAAGTATTTTCCCAATCTTTCAAGCAAAACCTTTGCAAAATGGAAATTAATTCATGGCACATCTTTAATTTTCCAGAAACTAAAGGCACAAGTATCTTTCCATGGACACAGAGAAACACTAGTACTTACTTATGTTCTATAACTTTTTGCTACAATTCTATAATTGCTATATAAGGAAATCTTAAATGCATAAGACAGGTTAAAGGGTTTCAAAACCAAATATAAATTCATTAAAAGATTAAGAAATCTACAGTTACTGCAAAAAGCTCTTAATTTAGAGTTTTAGAAAAATAAATGTTTGACCCCTTAAAAACAGATATAGCTGGTACCTTCAGCTTCAGAGAATCTGTATCATAAGGACTTGGAGTAAAATCAGTGTGAACCCTGGCTCTTCCACAAAAAGGTCCTCTGTAAGGAGGCTCTTCATCATCACCATCTTCTGATTTCACACTCTCCCTGTTGCTGGTTGAGGAATCTGTTGTGCTCACTGTCTGACCACCTGTGTGAGAGACATAGTATTAGTCCACAAAACAGTCTCTTTGTCAAGATGCTTCAGAAACAGAGGCAAAGTAGAAAATGGGTCTTCTTTCTACAAAACATGGCAATCAAAGTTAAAAGTCCTTAAATGCTTCTAGTTCTTATATACACAGGTGGATGGGAGAATTAGTAAATCTACTCCGTATTCCTGTTTTCCTGAATTCACTCCCTCAATATTTAACTGAGAAGCTGTTTAACAAGTGTCTCATCTATGGTACATCACAGGGGATGACATCTTTCTGGGAAGTTTTGTTCACAAAAGTTCTGTGAGGAAAACAAGCTCCGAAATTTGCAGCAGGTTCCAGAATCCCTCTCAAGTCCAGAAATTTGGTGAATAGTGCAGCAAGTTCACATCACGTGTGTTCCATTTAAGCTGTTTCATGTAGAGACAATCTAAACCAGAGAGGTTTTAAATACTACTCTTTCTTTAACTAGTTAATGAGAGAAACTCTAGGTTTCACTGGAGGGAGGGTTGGAAGCCCATCTGGAGTGCTCAGGAGAAATCCAGTGTAAAGATGAGCCTGTTTACTACTGGCCAAGGATTGTAATTCTTATGTAGAGTGAGAATTACAATCCTTGGCCGGTAGTAAACAGGTTCATTATTACATTATATTTATATTAGAATACTTATATTATAATAGTAGGACCCAGCAGACCAAGTCAAAAAGCAGGATTTCACTTTTTCAGGGTTCTGTATAAACATGAAGCAAAAAACCCCCTGTCTTTGCACCAAAGAGCTTACAGTTCTTTGCAAACCCCCAATGACTAACCCATCAGCCTTTCTACTTTTTAACCACTGTTTCTGCTTTGACTTTCTCTGATTCTGCTTACTGTGGAGATCTCTGCTCCCTGAAGCCACAGAAATGGAGTAACACAATTACAACTGAACTTACTCATTGAGCTCTGACCACTTAAGGAACTCCTCAGGCTCTCCACTGAGCCACCGGCTTTCAGCTTGGGTTTGTCCAGGGAGTCAGTGTCTGGTGGTGGTGACTGCGGGGAACCTGGCATGATCCCAGGGCTGGACTCCTGAAAGGGATTGGACCATTAAAGTTTGGTAAATGAACATAGGCACTGATGGGAGCTGCTTGTCCCCCTCCAAGGAAAAAGACTCTGTCTTCCTGCTCTTTACCAGACAGGCTGAAACCTTCTATCTACTTATTTAGCAGTACCCAGCTGTGGTAGAAACTCCACTTTATTAGGCATGATAGTGGTGATGGGAGCAAACAGACCAGTCTGAAAAAGCTAGCATTGTAAGTAGAAAGAAACCCCTTACACAAAACTCCCAATTCAAGGGTTTTCATGACACATGATACTTTTGCCAGCAGTACTTGCAAAACAACTAGTGCCAAATTCAAGTTTCTGAATCAGGATTTTGTACAAAGATGAACACAAACACATCAGACAATGCAAGTGAGACATGAAGCAATGGGTTTGTTTCTTTCTTTTTTTTTTAGTGATTTTTTTATATCACTGCTTATTTACCTAGAAGAACAAAAAAAGGAATTAGCTAGAAAATGCAGTCTGTGCATAGTACAAATACTCATAAACATAAACGCATAAATATAAAAAGATTTTGCTACATGTGCAATAGTTGAGGCAGTTTCTCTTTTCACTCAGTCAAACATTACAGAAAATCAAAAGGGTCTTTCCTAAATTGAAATTCTGTCAGCCTTTGTGAAGCACAGTTAAAACAAAATAGCAGATACTTGTGGCCAGCATAACTTTTGCTTGTTCTAATGCATGCAGAAAGAGATATTGAAACATACTTTGAATCATGATGCCTGAAAGTGATAAATATTTTAGAACAACTGTGCCATGAAGTTTGAAAACAGAAGAATTGTAGCTTGCATACAAGAGTGTTTTGTGGAGATGTGTGGTCATAAAACTTTTAGATGAACACTGTTATTTGCATGCTGCAAAATCATTAGGAAAATCTCATCCCAGCATATGACTTCAGAGGTAAAGTCAATCTCAGAGAGAGACAGAGAGCAGAAGAATTGCTAAATCACTGTAAAACAATTTCTCAAAGGATCCCCTTTTTTAGCAGACTTTGCAGAAGCGCACTGTAAATCCAGTCAGACACCAAACCATCTTCTTACCAATATTAAATAATGTTACACCTTAAAATATTTTAATTTTAAGTTTAAATAAAATAACTGTAAGTGTAGCACTGCCCCTGGTTATGAATATGTATGGCTAATAAATAGTTCTGCGGGAAAGAGATTCTAATGCTGCAAAGCATGGCATAACACTGGCCACATTTCTGCCTCTCTTGGTGCCTCCACATTCTTCAGTTTGGGGTTGTTACTGTACATGTTACAAACTGCTTCTTTTACATGCACTAGGGCTTTACAATAAGAGCAAAATTCCCTTTCCATTCCCAATTCCCCATGACTGCGAGCCTCCCCAGCGACCCAGCAGCAGGTCCGAGCCCACTTGGGGGCGGTGTTAACCAGGAAGAGCTCTGCTTTCCCAGCGGCTTTCGAACCTATTCCTTACACAATCCAAGTGGCAAGACCGGTTTTAAACAAATGCCGAAGATTTTTGACACTCCACTAAAGCAAGGAACCCAAAGTATACCAAAAGGGAAAAAGACAGCAATTTTTCTAGGCCACTGAAATTCAAAGCCTAATTTAGCACTAACGTACTTCAGGTTTGTCTTTAAGAATAGACTATAAAAATCTGTAAAGAATAGGAAAATCTTCTGTCAGATGCCTCTTTCTGACTAGATTGTGCCTCTGTTGTAATGGGCTGCTGCACAGGGCAAGCTATGATGGAGAAAAGATCCGTAATAGCAGAGAAGAGCTGGGTATGTGAAGTTATGCTGGGAATTTAAACTACGGTGTAAATTGCAGATTAAATATATTACTGTGACCCTGTGTCACAGACAGGTTCCCTTAATAAATTATGATAGAAAAGAAATGGAAATAGAGAGTGAGGTGTGTAGTGCCATCAATGACAGACTTCTGATGAGCTACTTAAATGAAAATCTGAAAATGCATTTTCCATGGTACTGGCATCTATAGGAAGCCATTTCACAGTGAGGGATTTTATAAGACACAGGAATAAGTCACACCATATAACCTTGTTAGAAATTTCTTCAGAGATGCCTTGACGCATGGGAATCAATACTGATTAACACTTCTACATTATTAAAGTGGATTCCACTGCAGACCTTACATACCTGCTCAGACAAAGAGCTGCTGTATTTTTTTGACATCCTTTTCTTCATGGTTTCTTTTACAGACTTCACCTTTTTGCCCAGAGATATACGGGAAGCAGAGGGTGATTTGATCACTTCTTTATACACAAAGTCTCCTTCTTTGCCCTGCAAAATAACACAGGGCTTAAGCCTTTAAAAGAGAAGAGCCATTTTTTCCCTCAGTCAGCAGTCATTGCAGAGGTGTCCAGGCAGATACAGGACAGCATCGCAGTGTCCTGTTGCCTGTTCCAAATTCACTGTTGAGACCTTGTGCAAACCACTGTAGCAGTCTACTGTAGCTTACTCTTAAGGCCTGATTAGTAAACTTCTTGTGAAAGTATAGTGCGTAGGTGTGCTGGGGACTGTTAGGATGCCTTTATCCCTTTGTATTTCAGGTAAGTATTTGATCTGATAGAAAACCCCATGGTTTCAGGCTAAGCCTTCCTGACAGGACACACAACAGTAGTTGTGGCTAATGCTGGTCAATACTACAAAGAGTTTAACAAAATAAAGGTACCTCTGAGATCCTAGCCAAATATATCTCCCTGTCTGTGTATAAATATGTGTGTATATCTGCATTTGGCTACCTAAATTTACTTTTTATTTTCAGACAGGCATTCTCCTAACCTCTGTGGTTTTAATGCAGACCATAAAAAAAGCCAAAAAAACCAAGCACCACCAAAAAATGTACTAAATCCATCAACCATGGACTTGCACTGCTTTTTTTAAGGCACACAACAGGGTACTGATGAACTAAATTAGCTGGTCCATATATAGTGGATGACAAAGACCAGCTGCTTTGAATGCATTTAACCTTTTCTAAACCAGCTTAAGACACCGAGCACTTACTTATGCTACAAGCATACACTTAATATGGATCAGACGACATTTTTCCAAGCTTGTATGTTTCAGCCCTTATTCAGATTGTCCAGGCAGGACATTAAACACGGTCTTACATTTGACTCTGTTTCAGGAACCACTGAGCAATGCAGCTCTATTAGAGCTACTCCAGCACCCTCCATTGGCAAGGGTGCAGCAAAAATCACAGCACAAAAAAGGACCAAAATCCGTCTGGCCAAAGAGATTGACTACTGAGTTTGGTCTCTGACTTGGTTCAATTTAGCTCCAAGAAGATAGCAAACCCTAAAATAAATGTACACTATATTGTACGTTAAAGATTTATCTTTTTTTTCTACACTTATGTATGTTTTCTACTTCACTAATGTTCTTACAAAAAGTTTCTCTGAAATTCAACTGCTACTTCATTTCTGACAATATGTTATTTTTTCCCTTACAAGTTGTTCGTAATTACAACTTCTTTGGTAATTCTGGTCTTTTGCCAGAAATAAAGGACAGCTTTTTGCTTAATCTTTTTTTTGAAAAAAACCTTCTACTTAATGGACTTAAAAATTTTCAAGAAAAAACCCCCTTTGGTCCATATATATTGTTCTAATGCACTGCATCTCTCCCACTACTGATGCTCCTAGGGATAAATGTAACATCTAGACTTCACACTTTCTTATATTAAAACCAATCTGATCAAAACAAGTATCTATGTTTAAAGAGAAACACTCTAAGTTCAGAAGTTGACTTTTTTGCTGAGTTGAAAATTGATGAGTAAAATAACCACCCACAGATTTAGCAAATTTAGGGGTAATTTATGAAGTTAAAAAGTAATAAGGCAACAAAAAATATGCCCAAAAAACCCAGCTGACATAAAAAATAATATAATGCTGGCATACAAAATGTTTGACAATTTAGACTTAAGTGGACAGAAAAGTTATCAGATCCAATGCTGAAACAGAGGAGAAAAACATATATGGACAAAAAGAAAAAATATGTTTGCAATTTCATTTGATATACTGTTCTGGCTCATTTCTGTTCCGTTATTTTTGGCCACAGGCCAACCAACAGTACCAGTGGGATCAACATGAGTAACATAAAATGGAATTAATTCTCAGGGGAGATGTGGTTTTTTTTAAACACAAGAATGCTCTGAGATCAATTGCGCAGCACCCAGCACAATGGGATCCTGATCTACTCCAGAGCTCTGAGATACAATGAGAAGACAAATAATGAACTTCTTTCATAACTACTTCCATGCAAATAACTTGCAGATCTTCAGCAAAGTTAGCCTCTTCACTCCAAATAGTAAATATTTTTACCAAGAAAGTATAGCAAGCACATGCTTTGCCTTGGGTGATGCTCTGAGGAATTCAGATGTAAGAACAGCCCACAGATGTGCCCCCAGATCTGCACTTTGATCACTTGTTCCTACCTCTTTACACATACTGTATATAAATACTTATACACACATGGATATGGGTGGGTATGTTATTCTCAAAGCTAAGGAAGTTTGAGGTTAACAAAGATACTCTGTTTTCTTGGATCCCCAAACTATTATTACACACCTAAATTACACTTCAGTCTATTATAACTCTACTGTGCATTTCGTTTTATGCTATTTCAAGTCTGCACCTTCTCAAACTCACCATTTGGTCAGAGCTGTTTCCAATATGAAGGGAACGATTTGTCAAATCAAAGCCTCCAAAGCTACAGGTTCTCTGCAAAAAACCAAGGATAGATAGTTTTATCACCATGATTAGCTCACTTAGAACATCTGTGATTTGGAGAACACCAATTAAAACACAAATGTCTGCAAAAATGGAAAGAAACAAACAAACAAACAAAGGGATGAGAGATTATAAATCAGGAAATCTGTTGAAAAGCAATATGAGTCTCTCTTTTCCAGAGACAACTCCTTGGCCCAAGGTCTGCTGCTGTTGAGTCATCTACTGCCTACTCCTCTTTTTAAAAAGAAAAAAGACTTTTTGGTCTGAGGAAACTGTTGATCTTATGCATCAAGTTTTCCAAGGTGCTGGCAACTCCATCTCTTCACTCCCATCTGCCTTCATAAATAAGTCCACAGCAGCACTGAAACAGAGAACCACCAATCTTCTAAATCTTTTAAAGCATTGAATAACCTACCTTCTGAATAGCTGCACAGGCTGCATTTCCACTGAAATATGGGGAATCACTGGAAGCTGAGTCGGGTAAGCCCTTGGTAAGAAGAGGGAAAACCCAGCCCAGCTATCCATAAGCACTGTGTCCCCAGAGACTCAGCAAGCCCTGATTCCAGCCTAGGTACTTCCAGCTTTTTCTTTGCAATACAAGAGTACTAAAACCTGACCAATGAACAACCAGCTGCACAGTACTCAAGTAACTGGCCCTGGCAGAAATCTCATGGGGCAGTGCAGGGAAATGAAGGTATGGCAGTTACAATTAACTCCCACAACTTCAATTCTGGGATCTGAGTGTGGTTTTGAAGACAGGCAGATTCCTACTATAAGTATTTTCAGAGTCAGAGCTGAGATAAACAGGAGGCAGAAGATCAACTCTCGTGATTGAAAAGTTCTCAGGGCCTGAACTACCCAACAGAGTAACTTCAAGGACACTTTAAGAATCCATTAGGTATTGATTAGGTATTGGCTCAGACCTATGAAGGATTGTGAGTCAGTGAAGACCCACCACCAGAGAACTACTAGCCTGCTTTGTCTATTAGGAAGAAGCAAGCTGTATAAACTGTGACACTTAACAAACAATTATAAGAATTCATTCTTTTAAAGAGAACACTCTTCCTGTTCACCACTTAGAAGCATATGTATTAATAGCTTTTGAAAGGTTTTATTTCTAGCTTCTTGCTGCTTACACTCAACAAACTTGGATGACAGTTTTTGTACCCACCACAACTCCAGTGGAACTCAAAGCCAGCTTTGTCGAGGCCCCAGACACATTAAAGAGAGTGCTATGATGTAGAATTTTTCTAAGTGTTTGCTGTTTTTTTTTTTTTCCAGAAGGCAATGTGACTATGGCACAGGTTTTAAAAATTGTTTTTGGAAAACATCTGAGACCAACCACAAGTAATAAGATCAGTTTGTAAAGCACAGCATGTTTAGCTAGGAGTAATTTGGTCCTTCTGTGAAGGACCATTTTAACTAATCCTACAGTGTATGGTAATCCCAGCAATGAAGAGAGGACATCTGGAACTGCTCTGAGCAAACTTGTCTGTCAAACCAGCCAGAGCTCCTCCTGAAGTCTTCTCGGAGAGCAGAACAACTGTTGGTCAAAAGCTTCTGAGTGAATGCACCTTATTAAGGATGCTTGTTGTTTCACTATGGACCTTCCCATATATTTAAAATTTAACTTCTACCTTCAGATTCCAGTAGGAACCCTGGCAATACTGCACCAAACAAAAGGTCTGTGGATGAGGAGAGGGATATTCAATGGAATGGCCAGGCAATCAAAAGTATTATTCTTCTGGGAGAAAGGAAAAACTGATGCCATTTGAAAATTTCATGCATGTCCAGACCACTGAAACAAATATAAATGACAAAAATGAATGGCAAGGCAAGACAGAGTGACCAATTCCACTGAATACATAGGCATTGCAATTTCCCTGAGGTTGCAGCAAACAAACACTGAGCGTTTCTAGGAAGGAGTGGCATTAGTTGAAGCTTTTCAGCTATTAGCAGTTTCAGGAAGAAGTGCATTGAAAAAGTTAGTAAGGGCAGCAGGTCTCCAACATTTATCCCATTCAAACAAGGCTGGAAAAGCAGCTGACTGAGGAGTTCCTCAACAACAACAACAAAACACTATCTATTTCTTCTTTAACTGTATCTCTGTCATTAAGCAAAGGTCAGTGCAGATGGTTTTCATAATGAAATTACTATAGCGAAACAAGACTAACTTAATAGAAGAACTGAAAAGTTTGTTTCTGTCATCTGCATTTACCAAGACAGTTTTGGAGGGTATTTTTTATTATGGGGCATCTCTAGAACATATGACTATGCTGCTTTTTGGTCCAAGAAAACCCTACTATTCAACCCATAGGATGACGAATAAGGTTTCTCTTATCACTGTACTATCATTACAAGAAAACAACATCTTCGGAGCACAATGTCTGTGACAATAAAGTATCCTGTGAGGGGCAGGGTAAGGAGTCAATGCAGAAGAAATAGTAAAGTTGCCAAGAAAGAATGTACATGGTATTCGGTAGAAAAAAAATCTGTATTTTGTGGCAAAAGAACAAAAAGTGAACCATGAAGGCCTAGTCATCTCCCACAGGTTATTCAAGGAGACCAAGGCTGTCACTCTTATACCTGGAGACCAAGGCTGTCACTCTTATACCTTATACCTGAAGAACTTAAGCAGAGACCTCTCAAAACACCCCAAATCTGTTATTTAAGAGGAAAAGCTGTTTCTACTGTATTGTTCAGTGGAATATCTTGCTTAATGTTACGGGTGCACTGCTGTTTCCATCCACTGAAGTAGGGAACATTGTCAACTAGACAACAGACTAGCTGGCTCAGCTTTGGAGATCTGGCACCAAAGGCCAGTTCCTAGGAAACTCAGAATCATGGTTAATAGAACTGTCAAAACTGGATCATATAATCAGGAAGCAGCTTTGGATCCCTCTGGAGTGTTCAAATCACTTAATTTCTCACTGTAAGCACAATTTCCTCTTTAGGCCACCCCTTGTTCCCTTTCCATAATGCTCTGAGGGAAGGTGCCACCTTCATTGCATGCTAGAAAGAAGGAGCCGTAGTGACAGTTCTGGTGGTGGTGAGCAGCAAGCAGGAGGGCAGTGACTACCTAATGCAAAACTCCTGTGTATGGAAGGGAAAATACAGACTGAGTGAGTGAACTGATGAGATGCAATCTGAGAAGGGAAGGGCCCATTTAAGGCAGTAACAGTTGAAGAGAAATAGAGCACAGTTGAGTAACAACACTCTATTACTCTGAAAACATTCTTCATCTCTTGGTGAAGAGAATACTGACTCCCAAAGCATCACAAAGAATATATTTATAGCATCTCACACCTTCTCTGTTCACCGGTGATCTCTATTTCTGCACTAGGTGAATTAAAAAAGCAGCACTTTGTCATATTTACTCTCTCTCACCGAGTTATTCTGTACACACAGAAATGGCAGACTCAACAAAACTCTTCTCGGACAAGATTGTATCAACCTCTTCCTTTATTACCTGCATGACAGTGCTTAAGAGCTTCTAATGGCAAAGAAAGCAGAAGCACTGAATATTAACTAAAAGCACAAAGCAGAAAGTGTTCACTGCAACCTCACAGAAACTGGAAGACCACCTTCATGGCAACTCTTTGACTCACAGACTTTTGGTGGATTCTCAAGAGAACCCTTTTAGTACAGCGATCCACTGTGGCAGCCCACTTCCTCTTGGCCTCCTCATCCTCCTCCAGCAGGCATCTCCTCAGGTCCTGCTTGTCGGCCTTGCTCAGGGTCCTGTCAGTAACGGGACGCACCAGCTGTGAGAGGTTGAGGTGACTGTACAGGCTTCTCTCCACCACATAGGTGATATTGAACTCGCTGACAGAGGTGCGCCCTCGTAGCCTTCTGTTTGGGAAGCCACAACCTCCACCCCCTTTCGTTTTGTGCCGCAGTAATTGTAGGTCGCAAGTTGTGGGGGATGCTCCTTTCCTAGCAGGGCGCTGGCAAAGAAAAGCTCTGGAACAGGAATAGTTAGTATCCATTTTCTTCAACCGGATCTGCTTCCTTACACTCTGAATCTCCTCCAGGGACACCAGAAGATGGTGCTTGTGCCTGTTGCTGTCATAAAAGCAAATGTTTTCTGTACTTACCCCATGGCTCAGCGAGCCGAGGCTCTTCTTCATTTCCCCATCTGTCAAGGAGCGGCAAACTTTCTGGGACTTCTCCTCTTCTGGGTAAGAGAAAAATGTCCCAAGTTTCTTGGGAGGCTTGATAAGGCCACGGCTATCAGTTTTGCTGAAGGTCTTCACCAGCTTCCGGTTAGCTCCCCACGTATCAAGACTGCTGGATGAGGGAGAAGTAGTAAGTGAGTCCGAGTCATCCTCTGGCTGCTTTTCACAGGAGCTGTCAAAGTAGAATTGCTTCTTGTGAACTCCAGAGTAAAGTGCTGATCTGTCATCCAGTATAGGAGAGTTGTCAAGTGAGTGCTCTTCCACACCTACAGGGGACAAAAGCAGCACAACGCTTGTCATTGTTCATAATTTTCTATGATGTTTCCCTGTAGAGTCTTATTGTATTTATTCAAGATATCCCCCACTTACATTGGAAGAAAACTATTTTTGATGTAAATTGCTCAGAAGTTATTTTTGAGTGGATAAACCTGAAGCAGTTCTTTCCATTTGTGAAGTGAGAATTCTGGGATGAGTTAACAACAGACAGATTACAACAACCTGTAAGTAAACTCACTGTTATTTTAAGTTTCTCTCCTTCATCTGCAGCTAAGTAAGACTGCAGATGTTCTCACTAATAACCCCTTAAAAGTTGGAACTGGGATCTGTCTCTCATGTTTTTCTTCTGATCCTTGCATATGATGCTAAGCTCTAATGAGCTTACAATAGGTCAGAAGTACACCCAGGTATTAAAACCCAAACAAGTACCTCTCAGGTCCAGTTCTCCAATACCTAGTGCTCCTGTGGCTACAGAAAGGAGTATTTTTCACAGAAGGTTATGGAGCTGAACTCCAGGATGAAATTTAAAGTTCTGGGTTTTTGATGGGGGAAAGGCACCAGTTTTAATCACATAGAATTTATTTAGCAGTTGCAAAAACAAAGAAATAGGTCAAACTGCAGGTGTGCCAATTTCAACAGTGTCCTGGTAATGACAGAAACACTTGGTTTTCACCAAATTTTTCCAGAAAATATTTCACAGGAATATTTTGCAACATAAGTACTGGACATGGGCAGATAGCCAGGTTTCCTTTTTGGAGTGGAGAGAAGGGAATAAAGAAGTTGAAACTGAAATTCTTTTTCACATTTATCATATAAGAAACTTTTCTCTGGTGTTTTCTTTTGAGCAAAGTATAGGCAGGCACAGGTTTTAGATGCAGTCACAAGGTAAGAGTCAAAAAGTACACATCCTCCTCTGTCTCCCTGACAAATTTCGCAGCATTCATAGCTATGTATCAGACACACACACACAAATATGATTGTATTTATTTCTTGCCAAAATAAATTTCTTGCATAACCTAACTTTGCCTTCATCTTTGATTGCTTCCACAGTCTTACAGCAGAGCTTAATTTGAACCATTACCAAAATACCTACGATTTACTAAACTGGCTCATTCAATAACAAGGGACACCTTTCATGATGACAGATTAGCAGCCTTGTACAGGATTCCTGCCTCACCTTCAGTTCACTCTGTTGGCAAAATATATTTGACATACATTTGTTGAAACCCAAGACATTGTTTTACTAAGATAAAGCTCACTGTGACGTTGAAGGGATAGTGGATCACATCTGACATGAAATTTCACTCTTGAGAAATTTATTGGGGAAGGTCTGTAGACTGGACTCTGGTTTTGACACCACTTTCTCTGGGCTGTCCAACTTTCTCTTCTCCCCCTCTACATCTTAATTTGAACAGAAAATAGACATTCTCCTGGGACTGAGTATGTACTGATAAACAATTTTAGTCCACTAAGTAAATACGTTTTTAAACAGCTTGTAAAATATGCATTGTGTGTCAACACTGTAACAGATGTTATTTGGAGTGAGTCCATGACACAAAGCCATAATGACACAGATGTAGATGTGATGCATTTTTAAGTGCTATATAAGAATGGTGCCCAGGAATTATGAAGTTTCAGTTATTTAGCTCACTTAAGAGCAGATTAAGACAAAATACATATGGATTCAGATATTGGCACATTCTAGTGAGTATCAGCTCAGCCAAAGGTACATTCATTGTGATAAGAGAGTCAGTAATAGAAATGTGGGAGAAGAATCTGAGACTAGTGTGCTTTCCTTTAAAATCTCCAGGAACACGTAAGGGAAATTCGGCAAAGTCGTTTTTTGTGAAGAAACTTTTGAGAAGGATTATTCAGAATCTTTCTTCTAGGAAACTGCATGTCAGTTTTCAAACTAAGTCTACTCTTACGCTATACTAAAGGCTGTTGAACATTAATGAATTTATTTAAATTTTACTGATGTTAATCAATTGAATACTATAGCCAACTCCCCAAAACCTAGTCACCTATGATTTCACATTACTTCACATTCATAACACAGATTCAAAGAACCATAGCAAACATCCAGTCAACTGCAGGTAATTTGGAAGGCCAGATAGCAATCCCAAATCTGACCACCCTGTTTTTTGTAATCTTGCACAGTCCTCTGACATATCCAAATGGGGATACAGACCTATATTATGAGACATAAGGATGGAAAACATTTATGAAGCACTTCTAATTTGCCATATAAACACTTGGGTGTGGAATTTCCTGAAAGAAAAGTCATAGATATATGCTGCTAAGGTAGACTTGGCTACTTAGGGGGCCTTCTAGTTATACAGAAGTTCTGCAGAAGTAATCCATGTTGCTATTTAGCAATAATTGGTTCTGAAACAGAGTTTTTCAAGAGCAAATCTACAAAGAAACTCTGGAGTGATAGATAAATTACAAACTCAGAGTTACGGACAATTAAATCAGACAAGCCTAGAGCTAGAGAAGACAGGCAGCAGATGGAGAAAGAAGGAAGGAGAACAAACTTTTTTTTTTGATACAATTGTTAGTTCAGTGCTTTTCCTGCAGGGGGCAGGGGTGGAAAAACTCAATGGAAATAAAAACCCTGGAAGGAGTGGCACACTTAAGTGAAAGACAGAGGAAAAAAGGAAATAAGGAGGTGAAGCACTGTAAGAGAGGCTATAGAGAGCAAGACAGATACTTAATATGCTGAAGAGAAAGTCTGGTCCAACTGCAGGAAGGCATCTGCATGCCCAGCAGCCCCTGAGCTGCCTGCTCCTGCATCTGCTCCCATCCCTGGAGCCTCCTCCTGATTGCTCCCTGCAACTTTTCCCAGACTCCTGGGGAGAGAAGGAGGAGGTAGGACAGATTTCTCTGGGGGCCATCTTTTCACAGAGCAGTGGAAAAATAGTCCTGTTTTGTTTGTCCCATCTCGAAATCCACGTTTTTGTTTCCAAGGTATCCCAGCTTTATGCTCACCATACGAGGTGATAAAACCTTTCCAGACAGAGACAGCTGCCCATTCCAGAGCTCTAGACGGGCTGTGCCTTCCACGCCAGCCAGTAACACCATCCATAATGTAGGAGAGGCAGGCTAGATCATAGATCTGCCAGCAGCTTCCTGCCACATACGCAAGATGCACGTGTTCTCCTTAAATGCACTAGGAAAGAATCATAAGACAGCTCCGCTCACTGCAGAGCTGAGGGGAATTGGCATACGGTGCCGGGAAGGCCACCAACGTAGAGAGGTGCCCACAATTCCAGTGAGGACTCAAGCACAGCTGTGCAGAGAGGCTCCTGAGGATCAGGCTCCATTAATCTGAGTGCTCACACATGGATACAGGTCATCCGGAGTTAATTCTGCAGTATGGTGTTCCCAGGGCCTGAACTCTGCTTCCTTTTCCCCACCCTCCTCCTCCCTTCTCTTCCCCTCTCTGTAGGGAGCAGGGCTCATTCAGAAGCCAAATTGCAGACAGGATCTCCCAGAAGTAGAAGTCACTAGGCAGTCCCTATCCCACAAGAATGTCTGATAGAGTTTCTTTATTTCTGCCACAGAGGGATGCCATGTGGTTCAACTGCACCACCAGCCAGCTGCTACCCTCCCAGAATGAGCAGGAGCTCACCTGTGTGCCACCCCAGGCCTGGGAGGAGGGAGCAGTGTGGTAGTGGCTCCGCTTACCTCCTTGCTGAGCTTGTGGGGCAGCTGGCTGGGATTGCTCCTAGGCTCGTTCCCTCCCCAGCATGGGGCATAAAACATAAGCCAAGTTCTAATCTCTTAATGAGGGGCTCTCCAGCGCTGCTCTGAGAATACCAGATCAGCAGCAAACACATTCTAGGCTGTCATTTTCCTGCTTCTAAAGCCTAAAAATTCAATAACTTAAGGCATGCACAATAGACAAGGCAGTCATTCCTACCCTCCCTTACGAATACTCCACCCCTCCCTCCCCCCCAATCCTCCACTTTCTGTCCCCTCTCAATAGAAACATGTATTGACACATACAGTTTTATATATGTTGCTTTTTACCTTCTGTGCTGGGTTTTTTCATTTCTTCAACTCTTATGAGTTTCTTCCTGACTCTGCGAGTAGAATTCACCAGCTTGTGCAACCTCTTAAACTTCACCGACTCCTCTGTTTCATCATCGGATTGTTCTCTTGACTGGCAAAGAAACAAAGGGAATATTAATAAAGCAGTAGTTCCACGGCTTGCTCCTTCAAGTCAAGTTAACCCAGCTCATCTGCTGCATTGTGTCAATGCAGCTCTGTAACTGGTGTTGTATTTTCAGCTCAGGTCAGACAGAAACTGAGGGTTTAAATTACTGAGGGTTTTCTTGTTTTCTTTTTTTTTTTCTTTTTCTTTTTCTGAAAGCATGACATACCATTTTGATTTCTAAATCTGTGCAACGTAAGATCCTAGGCACTGAAATGCATTCCTGCCCTTGTCTTTCTTCACATGCATTGTGTAATAACTACTTCCACGTCCTCTTCCAGTATGTTTCAGGCAGGGCTCTTTTCCAGGGTTCTTCTTACCATACCACTTATGCTCCCGTGGTTTAGTCAGTCCCTGGTCTGTCTGGCATCTCAGAACTCGGTGTTTAAACCTGGTTATAAACAGCTTTTCCAAACTGAAGCTCTGTCACTGACGACTTCTCTTTTTTTCCCCCCAGTCTTCCCAGAAAATCAAAAACAGCAGCAGAAGAAAGGGATGGGAAGGAAAGGAAGGAGGAGACCTCATCTGCCTCACTCACGGACTGCCACAGCTACAAAATATTCCCTTCCTCCTCCCTGCTCCTTACACTCCTCCTGAAGGCTCTCGAGGCTGGAATTAAGATGGACAGAGCATTCCTCCAGCACTGACCAAGGGAAAACTCTGACCTTTTCAGATATACAGTGCAGTCCATATTCCCCAGCATCCCGTTTCGTTTTGCATCTGATCCAGTATGCTCAGTTCCAGCTGTTTTCCCTCAAGTATCAAACATTACAGAGACAAAAAAAAATTCCCTTCTCTCCAGCAGCAGTGACACAACAAGCTGAAACAATCCATTCCTTGTGAACGAGAAGACAACTTCGATTTTCGAGCCAGATCCAATGTTCAACGTGCTACTTCCTCTGTTTTAATCAGTTCAGAATGTGGACGGCAGCGGGGGGAAGGGCAGGGAAGGGGAGAGGAGAGGAGGCCAGCAGGGCTCTCCGGCTTGGCCAGGACAGCCCTGGCATCCTGCGCCGCTGCACATTCCTGCACACAGCACAGGCTCCAGCTGGAGTGCGGTATGGATCGTATACCTTACTTTGTTTTCACTCATAGTCCCAGCCAATTCACAGCATTCCTAATGGTCAGCTCTAAAAACCCTCATGCAACTTCCTGTCAGTGCAGCTATCTGGGTTTCCACAGTGTGCTCATCCTTTTTTTTCCTTCTCCTTAATTAAACTTTTCAAAATAAAGATCCCCAACAGATGCAAGCCAAGTAAAAACAAACAAAACAAAGCCATCCCCTTCTCTTCCCAGCAAAAATGCTGTTTGCTTATCTGGAGGATAAATAAGAGAGGCCGAACAAAAAAATGCTTTCTACTTTTGTAGTGCATTTAAATATCAGGATGAGGTACTAAAGGCAGATGCCACGGGGCAGGGCACCAATTAGCAGTTGCACTGGTATACTCCCAAAGGCACGCGCAGTGCCTGAGAGAGCCAGGGCAGCTCTGAAAGCCTACCTCCCAGGCATGCACCTCACAAGGGCCCCAGAACCACACCAGAGCAAACTGGTGACTTTCTGCAAGGGCACTGTCAATTACCAATTTCCCACAAACTTTGCATTACTCCAAAATAAGGAGGAATACCAAACTGACCACATATGGCAGTAGGAATTGTCATTCTATCATCCAAGAATTGCATGAATGCGTTTATTGTGGTTACAGACTGGCTAGGTAATTAATAAACTTCCTTCAGGAAAAACAGGACTGTAAAGAGTACCAGGGTTGTTTGCATCAAGATAAATTAAGCAACAAGATGAGCATTAATTCAGAGATTATGCCTGGGACAACTCAGTGATACGCCAAACAAGACAGACACATTTAGATAAGATGATGAATGGATTATTGACTGTAATCAAGAAGTTCAGGCAAGACTTCTTGGGCCATTAAGTGCATCCTGGCAAGCAACCATCATGCATATTCTGCACTCATGATATGTTTATTTTAAATGCAATTACTCTAGGGGATTGCTTTCCATCATTACTTTTCGTACACCCTTGGTTTGCAAGACTACTATTTGTGAAACTCTGAGCTCTGTAAGACTTAGAGAACAGCTCATACCTGGTACTCCCACCCAGGATTTCACTGAAGAATAAACAGCTAGTCCTGTTTGCACCACTGATATCTGATAAGGAACTGGGCCCCCTCAGAGTTATGAAGACTCAACAAAACCAACACCAAAAAAAGAGCTTTTACAATGTCTGACATTTGCATTCACAACTACCACAGCAAAAGCAAGTGTCCAAATAGCCTCAGCGCAAGGTACTGAAATCAAACCCGAGTGGGTGGTACAGAGGGTGCTCACCATACTTCAAAACAAATGAAGTCCAATCATAATTAAGCGCCAGCTGGTTTTCCCCAATGTTTCAGGATTCCTAGTACCCTTTTGAGCTGGGGTCCTCCACAAGCAGGGACAGATCCTGTCTATCGCCAGTGCTGCGGATAGAAGAGCTCACGCTTTTTGGGTAGATGAAAGACTGTCTCCCTCCAGCAGCCTATTTCCTATCACACTAGGTAGCGTGTGACAGAGAAATCTTCTACAGAGAAAAACAGTAAGTTTTCAAGGCAAAAGTTTTAGGCAAAAAGGCCTAAAAATGGTGACTACACCAGTGATGCTGCTCAGGAAACTACTGTCAAGTAATGACGATTCCTTGAAAATGAATACATTTTCAAAAAGGGTTACTCTTCACTTGCTTCCTGTTTTTGAATCAACTTTTTAAGAAAGGCCTTGGAATTATCAAAAGTTTCCACTTTGGCACATGGGAAACAGAGCCTAATTTTCCAGCTCAAGCAATGCTTTCTTTTACAGCTAATATTAAACAGAAAACAGAAATGTAAAGCATTCAGGCCATAACTGACATATTTGGAAATCACTGAACTTCCATGCTTCGACTTCCCCAACCCACTCTACCCTCCCCTCTTCCACGGTGACCAAATTGCTTTTTTTGGTAGCTGTCCCTGATTTCAGATGGGAAAATTACCCCAATGTCCCCAAAGCATGGCGGGCTGGGAGATGGCTTCCTGGACAGCTCTAGCAGCGAGGCCTTGGCACAGGGCTTGGATGCAGCCGGTTGCCAGCACCCTTCTGCCCTCTTGCCCCTTCACATGCACTCCAGCCCACTGCAGCACCGCAGAAGGGTAAACATGGTCTGCTACAGAGTGGACGTGTCTGCAAGATGCTCAGCCTGAGCCTCTCCAGCACTGGAAGAGTCCATGCTGCACCTCCTCTGCCAATGCCTCCTGGCCCCTGGCACAAGGCTGTTCCAACCAGGCCAAGCCTCGGTGTCCTTAACGTGCTGATAAAACAGCCAGAGCCCCTCCAAGCTCCCTGCCCCACTGTGCACAGCCGAGGCAGGCCTCTCCCTGTGCCCTCAAGGGGACAACAAACGGATTTGCAGTACTGCAAATAGGAACAACTTAACTTCCATCTCCTCCACTCCAAATTTTTCCATCCGAAAGCCCATATGGCTCAACTTTTAATTACTTTGGCTAATGCTGTATGTAGTAATTCTGTGGTGAATGCTTAAGTGTTTCATTTCTGGTTTCCAGGGCAACATTACATCAGATTGCAGACAGCTGGCTCCACAGCCCTAAACCATAGCAAATTGGCCGAAGCTGATGCACAAAACTCGCGCTGGTTGAAAGCGAGCGCAGGGCTCGGCCGGGCTGCCGGGGACCCGGCGCAGCCTGCGGGGCCCCTTGGCGGGGCTGGCTGGGAGGAGCCGCCCTTCCCGCGAGCCTTGGAGCAAGTGCATCCCTGCATCTGCAGTGCTCTCACGGTGCGGAAACCCGCCAGCTCGGAGAGCTTGGCTGCACAAACGCGCGAAGGACTGCAGGGAAACAGGGAATATATTAACAGCATCTGGAAATACCAAGAACTGCATGCAGAGGACTGCAGCCACCACGTACCACATGGCTGGAAAACTACAGAGAGGCCAAGGCCCACAACAACTGCCCAGCTTTTTGCCGCAAACAAATGGGGCCACAAACAATGAAGCTGCTGTCAAATCCAGAAGAAATCAATCCCCTCTGCCACCTCTCGCACCCCTTCACCTCGGAAAACTCCCTACTTGTACACCTCCAAAGGCCAGGCTATGCATCATCTCATACGTAAGATCAAAGTAAAAAGCTTTATGTTCAGGAACAAATAGGAAATTAGCACACGTACTCTGACATTCTAGGAGGATTGTAGAGGAGCTCTCTACAGTTCTGCTCCTGGCACCCTTCTAGCTTTCTGTCCTGCTTTTCTCACACAGGCTCTTTGCTGCTGCTTGCTCGGGAGGCAGGGCGCACGCCTTGCTCTGCTGCTCTCTAACATCTAGCCCATTTCACACGCCACAGAAATAACAATCTTAACCTCCCTCTTTGAATTAGTGCTTCACAGAGATAGAAGGGAGAGTGAGAGAAAGAAAACTAACATTTACTAGAGTACTTGGAATTAATTGGCAAAATGTAAACCAGAAGTAAGTAGCTAGCTTTTGACAGGACTGTGTTTGGAAACACTTCAGAGTTATAGCAGCAGCCCTTAAAAACAGGCAAAGCTTGGTAGCCGTGTCCCAATAAAAATGTGCAAGAAACACTAGGACAACATCCAGTTAAAGCTATCATAACTGATTCATTTGCTTCAGCTCCACAAAAAACCCCAAACATACATGACATTTACATGAACTGTGTGAAGCCATTTAGAGAGATGTTAAAATTTTACAATTTGCTTTATGCCCAGTAATAGTTCAGCCCCAAACTGAAATCTCTAGGAAACCTTCAGTCTAAGAAAAAAGGAAATCTTTTAATATCTGATTAATCTCAAGCTGCAATTCTTTTTCTCTACCACACAATTCTTTTTCAGCAAAGTGGGGCAAAACCCCACATTTAGATTCACTGACATATCACATCACATCCCCCAGCCCTGGCCAGCTCACCTCAGAACCACAAGCTCTATAGTAAATGCAAAGGGACTTTGCTGCTCCTTTTAGGAGATGTAGCTACACATGTCCTTTCTTCTTTCTAGCAGGCTTTACATCTGCCAAAAATCCCAACCATTCTAACTTTAACAAGCTTTTTATTGAAGATGCCTGGATAAATTCAGAGACAGGAAAATAGAACAGAAAAGAACTTAAAAGCCCACGGAAAGGAAAAAGAAAACTGAGAAAAGCTATGCATGCTGTGCTGTGCCTAAGAATAACCACAAAAGCCTTTTCTCTTTCTCCCTCTCTGAAAAAGGAGGCACATCCTCTCCACATCACGCTACACGCTCAGTGACTTACCAGCTTCGGCATTTATAGGCCTAAAGCTCAGTTTCGAGTGTTTTCCCCCGAGTCGTCAACCGCTGTCAGCTTTGTAACCCTAAAATTTAGGAGCAGACACTTCTTCTTAAGTATTGTATTCACTCTGAATCCTGCACACAAAATGCCTCTTCTCTGGAGTTACATTATCAGACACCAAACTGGCTCCGATTCCAGTGCTGAATATGTAAAGAAGAAAAAAGCGTGATGCTGGACTCAATTAGCTGTTTTCTGCTCACTGATTGATTCCCCCAGTTACTCGCTAGCTGCATAACTTGCAAGAAAGGCATAAGTCATCAGCTCTAAGCAAATCTTCTATTCACCACAAGGAAAAAAGGGAGTGTTGTACATGGCAAACAATCCCTGTTTTCACTGACGAAGGCTTGCTGACCTCTTGCTGGCCTCCAGTTCCTTAATTACTGTCTATGGAATTTCAGTGAAAGAAAAAAATACAGAGAATCTGTGCAAAGCCAGGATGAAGAGTGACCCTCAAACACCACCACTAGAGTGGAGGCTGGGTCTATAGGAAATATAACTTAAGCCCTTTACCAAGCTTTTAAAAATTTTCTCTTTTTTAATTCTTTTGACAAAAATCACTGGAGAATTTCCCTTTATGAAGGACTAATTTGAAAGAAAAATAAACCTTGCTTAAATGTTTTCTAACGTGGTGAACTTAGATTTTTTTTTGATCTTTCCCCTCAGTTTCAATGCTAGAAAAGAACATAAATAAGAACTGGAAAGAGAAATGCTGGTCCAGAATTAGCCGTGTTGTGGCATTATGAAGTGTTGTAGTGTTCCTTTCAACTTCTCCGCCTAGGCTGGGCTCTGATCTCCCTTCCTAAGAAACAGACTCTGAGATGCTCAAGTAAATTAGAATTCCTTTTACGGGCAACACCACCTTATCCCAAACCTCACCAAAAAATCCAGAATTTGGACATTTCTTCTTGGAGCAAAAGAAAAAAAGGACCAGAACTGCTACTCATTGGGAGCACTGCTATGCAGGGGTGGAAAGCAGTAGAAAAAGGCATACAACAACAGCATCCTCTCCAAGGCAAGGAAGATTCCCCTTAATCAGGACCACACTATCAGTGGCCTGTTAATCTGGATTCACTGCAAATCAATCACATAGTGAAATCATAGCTGGGCTAAACATCTATTCCCTTTGATGACTGGCTGATTTTAATGAGCCCCCCCAGTCAAATAGCTTTTTTCAATTTCTCCACCTTTGTACTAGTGACTGTACACAGCTTTTCTACTCCCTAGCAGTCATGTAAGCTAGATTTACTAGTGTGCTGTAGTTGAGTTCTTACCCTTGAATTACTTCAGCCCCAAAAGTCTGATGTAAAGCCCTATGGAAAATTCTAAGCTTCAGATAAAACCAGCTAGTGTTCTCCAGTTTCAATAACATACAAGCCCACATCAAGTGAAATATGACAGCAACTTCCTTGAAATGTATCCCAGATTCCCTTAAAAGTTCATGGCCATGAGTGAAACTGATCTAAGTTTGGGGCTTTGCAACTTGAGTTTTTAAGGTTTTGGGTTTCATTAACAAAGTTTCACAGACCTCTAATCCTTGCAGAGGCTGTTTATAGAAAACTGCATGAAGCTAAGATGTGATAATCTGCATCACATCCTGAAGTTACAAATGATGGCCTCCAAAATTTTAAAGAAAATTAACAGAGGTCATAAATATTTTTTTTGCCAAGAGTATGAATTGCAAGGGCTGTGCAAGTCAAAAATGTGCAGTGTCAGCCCCCATAGGTAACCATGTCTGGGTTTGGTCTGTGATTACTTATAAGAAAATCAACGAGCATCCAACGGCTACTTTGGTGAGAGATATATTACACATTAGCTGGTGACGACACTGCTTGCTGAAATTAGTGGGAAATATTTGTCATAAGTAACGAGAGCATAAAAGTTTAATTCTCCCAGGAGGTCTGTCTTGATACAAGAATAGCTGCTTAGGCAAATTCCTAGCTGTTAACTGTTTCCAGGTTTTAGTTTAATTTTGGGAAGCACATTGCCAACGTTTGTATCTGCAAGCCAGACACATTTCCTCATGGCGAAGCACTTCTCTCACTGATTAGCGTAATTAATTTTAATGACATTACAAATGTACTCATGTACCACTTGTCATAGGTATATGTAGCAGAATGAAGCTCTGTATTACATTATTCTGTATCTGTTACAATACAACATTCTTTTCCCATTCTCCTGCAGATTCCTCTATAGATGGAAACAAAAGTCTTTAACAAGACTCCCTCAACTGAATCTTGTGCTTTGGCAAGGCTACGAAGATCCAGGGAGAATTCCTATTCTTTGGCATAGGCTGTACTATTAATGAATGGAGTACTCCACTGGTGCTGGAAACCCACCTCTTGACTTCTTGGAAAGCCACGGGTGAAACAGCAACACATGAAACACAGCAAAGTTCATATCAGAATCATAGGAGAGCCCTTTAGTAAAGGCTGTAGTAACCTAAATTACATTCTTAAAGTATCTTCAGACAATCAAGGTGTTAATGTTACCATCCAAAGCATGAGGAAGGAAACACCAGCGTCAGGGAAGGGGGACAAGTGGTAACCAATGGGCGGACAATCAAAATTTTCTGTTGTACCACAAGTAAAGATTATTCAGCCTGGGTCTGCCAAATAGGGCAGTGAAACACATGGCTTTTGAGATTCCTAATTCTTGAACTGAGCAAAGCTTTGTTCTAATTTAATAGGCTTGGTCTCAGAAAAGATGGGGGCAGGGAAACCACATTATGGATTATAGCATCTCCTGCTGGCTGATGCATGGAGAACAGGAAAAAGCTGGTACCACACCCCCACCCTCTAGGTAATAAGCAGAAAAATTAGGCAGCTGCCAAAAGGCAAAAACGGTATTAAAAAGTGAACTACTATGTTAGAATAAATATTAAATTAATTTGCCTTCCCACCTCCCATCCTCCTCAAACACATGGTCAAACATTTTGCAATAAAGTAAGTCCATAAGGCTTGTCTGAATGCAGGCAAATAGAAGTGGTTATGAACACGCCCAACTGCAGCCACTGCTTGGGTGTTACCGTAAGCTCTGAGTCATGACAGAAGGAAGATTTTTCTCAGAGACTTTACAACAGACTAACTACAGGAGAAACTCCTACTGGCAGTGAGCAGGAGGTTTACTCGGGCTACATTACTGCCAGCTGCTCAGTACAATCCTGTGGTGACAATGTTTAGTCCCACTAGGGACACATACCCAGCCAAGCTCTATCTGATAACAACAGTGGGTTAACAACAAGGGTGTGTCTTGCAAGGTAAATAATACTTAAAGAGGTGACACAGTTTTATTCTTAAATAATTTGCAGCAATTCCTCCTGCAAATTCTGAAGTATTCTGGAAAATTTCAGAAAAAAATACGTAAAAAACTCCTTAGAGTGTTCTACAAAACCAAATACAAACACATCAATGGTCTCTTGCTTTGCTATCATCACTCCCCAGCACTGACCTTACTTTGGGTTGTGTCATGGGAACTGTAATGATGATTTGTGCTTCTCTCATGAAGGTTTTTGTACTACTGTACCCCTGGGAATTCCTGCTCTTATGCATGGGGGGGGGGGAGATCGAAACAAAATATGCTGTAATTCTGCTACTACTTTTCACCAAGAGGTGCTGGACACTGTCCTTGTAATCAGTGGAAAAGGAGGGCAGCCAATGCCTCCCAGGACAGGTCCCTGTGAGAGGCACATAGCGTGGGAATTCAACACTACCATTTTGAAGCATGTCTTATTATAGGTTCTTTTTCATCATAACTGTTACTAAGGACTGACAGTATCACAGGAATTTGGGTAGTAATAATAAATACACCATCCAATACAATGAGGCACATCGGTGCCTTTCAGGAAATCTTAACAGAAATTGGGTCACTAGATTCTCTGGAGCAAAGATGAAAGCTCTGCATTCATTCACAGCCACGCTCAGCAGCAGCTCCCCTCTGTTACTTGAAAGAGCATGCAGGGCCTGGAGGCGGCAACAAGCTCTCCAAGAAGAACTGAAACACAGAAACATCCTCTTCTACCCTTTAGCCTTTCATGGAAAAGAAACCTTACCAAAAATGGTGCGTCCTGGGATAACAGCAAAACCAGGGCTAACACTTCAAAATATTCACATTGCTTCAAATTAAATACTACTGTTTAAAGTAAAACAAACCTCATCATACCCTACTCTTCACAGATACCCAATGCTGATTCCCAGTATACACTGGCTCTGAGCTTATTTCTAACAAATTTAATTGACTATACCAAAAGGACTTTTTCCTGTTTATGCTAACAGTCCTATATTATGAGCAATAATAATGTTAACCAATGGCATAAATTTTTAAGAACCCATCAGTACTATGAATAAAAATCAATTTAAAAATAGCTGCATTTAGAAAGCATCCATATACTGAAATACAGTATAACCCTGAATAATGTGGATTTGCTGTAATTATGCTTAGATTTACTCTTGAGGTAATTGGTGCTACAGAAGTTACACTTTCATTATTTCTTTTCTTCCTAATCTTTACACTTACCAAACAACACAGTAATGACTGTCATGAGTCAGAGATAATTATATCAGACTTAATCTTTTGTCAGAGTCAGGTTTGTACCATAGGTAACACAATACTGGTTCAATAGCTTCAGCATCTCTGGGACTGAAATGAATACAACTCAAAGTCCATTCTCATCTGTTACTCTGCCTTTGACACTTGTAGCGGACACAAACCCAATTTTGCACAGCCTTTCAACTTTTAGCCCCATTTAACCACTTGGTAAAAAAAAAGAAATAATAGTAAGAACAGGAGCACAAATGATTATCTCAGTCCAGCTAGAGCTATTGCTGTGTGGACTCAATGCACTGCCATCTGTTAAAAAATGAATCGATGGAAAAAACAGGCAACACAGGCGGGAATTGTCCCCAGCACTGGCCTCACAGAAGATGCAGATGTGCACAGCACAGTTACAGGTCTGAACCACTGCTGCCACTCTCCTCAGAGAAAACAAATGGAGTGCCAGTTTCCTACTGGTAATGTAATGATCCTGGGAAAAGAAGTGTTGGGAGGGCAGGGATGTGAAACAGCACTGCAGGCCCCCCCCACTGCCCACGTGTGGGCCATATTGTTGGAGGGAGATGCTGCTTTTGTTCTCCCCACTCATAAATATTATGGCCTCTCTGCTGAGGCTGCTAAGGCACATCTGGTAGGTGGGGTGATGTCAGACAAGCATGGCACAGCTCACTGTGGCACCTTTCAAACAAAGGCCAGCTACACTACCTAGAGGTTTGCTGGATGGCTGAGCATTACCCATTGATCGCAACCAAAATACAGAAGATGAGACCAACAAACCAGTTTAGTCCGGAGACGTAATTACAACTTCATTTAACTTGCATCTACAGAAACTGTCAGTAAAGTTAATTAGTGGTTTGCATCAGTGTCAGCACACGTATGATACACACTTCTGTCACAAGCTCCCTCGTGCTTCTCTCCATTTCACCACTGTGACATGAAACATGGCAACTGGTACAATTAGTGGTCTTTAGCAGAGGACACAGGAAAGAAACTGACTGACACTGAATGTACTAACTTCTTCTAGTGCTGATTCTCCAAGCTGGGCTGGAGCCATCCCAGCAAGGGCTCTGGGGATGAAGCAGCCCTATTTTAGATGAACTGAGAATGTCAGCCCCCAAAAGTTATCAAATGCGCTTCTATCTCTAAGAAGCATAAAAGGCACCTCAGTGTAAAGAAAGAATGTGATACAATTTTGAAGTCCTCTCTTTCCCTGGACTTTCTGACTCCTGAGGACAAATAGGGCCTTATCTACAATCCAGAAAGGGATCCATTTGTAATCTGCACCTGCTTTACATCCCAATGCTTGGCACAAGGCAATGAAAGCTTGTCTAGTGTTACTGTGAACTGCCTTCATTGCAACAGAGATGAAACATAAATATTCAGAAATAAACTTGTAAGAAAATGATGAGGCGTTTTAGAGCTTTGATACATCTCACTAAAAACAGTTTCAACTGCATACTCACATTAGCAAATAAAGACCACACATACTTTGTTGTGAAACAAGGGGACCACAGTAGTGAGACTGAAAGCTACAAACTGCTCTAAAGTGGCAAAGAACCAAGTCACCTACTGACTTGGCAAGGCTTTTGTTTGTTTATTTGTTTCTTAAGAACAAACAAACAGGACATACAATTAACAGCACAGCAATGACATGGGGCTGCCTCCCTTGGGATGCTGACCTTTCTACTCCTCACTCCTTTGTGGTTCAGCTTTGGGGTTTAGTTTTGTTAAGGGTATGAAACATGAGTTTCCATTTCCTGGTACAGTAATTTAAAAGAGTAGAACCTGGAAAACAGAATCCTCAAATCAATCTTTAAAATAAGAATCTTTACACCAACACCAGTTATGTTCGTCATAAACACACGATAGCTATAAAAGCTTTTTTTAAAAAGTGGTCTTTTCCTAAAAAGGGAAACAATAACCAAGGATATATGAACTTTAGATATTATTTGTCTGCTGTGGGCAGAGCTGGCTTTAAAGGAAAGGATTACTTAAAACTTAGAACACTCCAGATATTCTGCCTTCATTTTTAGATTCTCTCATTGCTTAGATTCTAACTTGTTTTTGTTTTGTTTACAAAATGATCACAGTGTTTCATTAAAAACTGCCTAGTAACAACTTGGCTGTGAGACTGAAAAATAAATAAATAAATTTAAAAAGCAAACAGAACCAGAAGAACCATTGCCCAAGGACTTAAATTCAAACCAGAAATGTTTTTTTCAGGGACTTGTATTTTCAATTACTTTCTGAGGTTACAGGGCAGTGGGCTACCTAAAAGTACGTTTTTAATATATGGAAAGCCATCTTAGCTTCATGGCCTATATAAAATGAGTGGGGTAATTTTAAGTTGAGATTCCAAATACACAGAGTACAAATCACACAAATGGCACTGAAACTCAAACCATTTGGGAAAGAAAGGGCTTGAAAACAGAATCATCTTTGCATGTCTCAAAAGCTGGTCATTTCAGGTTAGTAGAGATGTCCTTTGGCAAAAAATTCTGGGTGAACACATATCCTATTTCTAAACATATCTGATACTTTTCATTGTTTGTTTTTCCCTTTTGTCAATTACAGCCCAAAGTCTTTCACCCCAGTTAACCCCACTTTCATTCTTGTCCACAAAAAAAAAGTCAAGCTGAGTTTTGTTCTAACATGAAGTTTCATTTCTGCAGATGATCTTCCTTTTCTTTGAAAGCAAGCAGTTTCACAGCTTCTGTTAAAGGCAACCGAGGCAAAAACCAGGAGCAAGGGCAAAAGTCTTGAGAATTATCTACAGTGATTGAATAGAGATTCCCCACTGAAGTTAGCAGAAAGTTGGTTCAAATCCTACCAGAACAGCAGAGAGAGGCAACCAAGCTCTTGGCTCAAAGTGCAAAGATGGCTTAGGAAAACAATTTCAGAGAAAAGGTGCCAAGTCATTCCATTCGGGAGGAAATACTGAATCATGTTCAGTTCTCAAGAGATATACACAGCTTTCAGTAAATTCAACACAAGCATAAACCACTATCAAAAGATTTAAGAGAGAAATTCAGTATCCTTCTGAGATTTGACCATGGTAAATGAGAGTTTTAAGGTTTTTATGCTGTAGGTACCCTGGACAAAAGCCTTAAGAAGGGAAAATTCAAGCTATAAATACTAATGAGGAAAAGCTCAAGACAGCTTTCTGCTGGCTAAACAATCAGTGCAGGAGAGTCAGGATCCTTCCTCCTCTATTCTTTGCACATTTTTGATATATCAGAACAGAGTATAAGGCAACATCACTTCCCCTCTGCTACAGTGTAACTAAAGATGGGCATTTTTTTTGAACACAAACAAAATCTTTCTCTGCCACCAAATATGTTAAACATCTCATAAAATGACACTGCATTCCTTTTTTCATTTAGGAAGGAGGAGCTAACTGGCTGCTGCAGTTAGCAGGAAATTCCACTGACAATAAAATAAATAAATCAGCCAATGGTCTCAAAAGCCTATGATTCAATTATATGGGTTACAAAGAGCTTGAATTTGACAGTCAAATGTGTTCTTCTCTAAGATTTATCTGCGAACTTCAAATTAGAGAAATGAAGTGGAATAAACTACTCAGTGAAAATGAAGATATCTGGAAGGAAAAATTAATTAATTCAGTATGGCATAACACAAAGACTGTCTGGTGCCCATAAAAACAACAGAAGTTAAACAGCTCAGAAGCAAAAAAAAGGGAGGAAAGCTGCCTTACTGCTTATGGATCTGACAAAAGCCACAAACTCTGGGCTGTGAGTTTGCTAATGCAGAGACAGAAGTGTTTGAAGGCAACAGGCAGCTAGGACTTAGCCTAGACTCTCATCTAGAATGCATCGACAAGGCCTAGAAAAGCCTGAGAAACTCTACTTGTGAATCAGCAACTTCTTGCTAAATGACCTAAAAGCCCTTTTCTGTGCATTTTGTAACAAGGGGATTTTGCCTGGGACCACTTGTGTTTCAAAAGCTCAGTGACAAAGGGCCAGATCAAAAAAAAAAAAAAAAAA